>ML106561.1:25309-54579 GCA_003697995.1 Taxidea taxus jeffersonii
TGTTCATCAAGGATATTGGTCTGTAATTCTCTTTTTTGATGGGATCCTTGTCTGGTTTGGGGATCAAGGTGATGCTGGCCTCATAAAATGAGTTTGGAAGTTTTCCTTCCATTTCTATTTTTTGGAACAGTTTCAGGAGAATAGGAATTAATTCTTCTTTAAATGTTTGGTAGAATTCCCCTGGGAAGCCATCTGGCCCTGGGCTTTTGTTTGTTTGGAGATTTTGGATGACTGTTTCAATCTCCTTACTGGTGATGGGCCTATTCAGGTTTTCTATTTCTTCCTGGTTCAGTTTTGGCAGTTTATATGTCTCTAGGAAAGCATCCATTTCTTCCAGATTGTCAAATTTGTCGGCATAGAGTTGTTCATAATATGTTCTTATGATTGTTTGTATTTCTTTGGTGTTGGTTGTGATCTCTCCTCTTTCATTCATGATTTTATTTATTTGGGTCCTTTCTCTTTTCTTTTGGATAAGTCTGGCCAGGGGTTTATCAATCTTGTTAATTCTTTCAAAGAACCAGCTCCTCGTTTCATTGATTTGTTCTATTGTTTTTTTGGTTTCTATTTCATTGATTTCTGCTTTGATCTTTATTATTTCTGTTCTCCTGCTGGGTTTAGGCTTTCTTTGTTGTTCTTTCTCGAGCTCCTTTAGGTGTAGGGTTAGCTTGTGTATTTGAGACCTTTCCTGTTTCTTGAGATAGGCTTGTATTGCTATATATTTTCCTCTCAGGACTGCCTTTGCTGTATCCCACAGATTTTGGACCGTTGTGTTTTCATTATCATTTGTTTCCATGGTTTTTTTCAATTCTTCTTTAATTTCCTGGTTGACCTATTCATTCTTTAGAAGGATGCTGTTGAGTCTCCACGTATTTATGCTCTTTCCAAATTTCCTCTTGTGATTGAGTTCTAGCTTCAGGGCATTGTGGTCTGAAAATATGCAGGGAATGATCCCAATCTTTTGATATCTGTTGAGACCTGATTTATGACCCAGGATGTGATCTATTCTGGAGAATGTTCCATGGGCACTAGAGAAGAATGTGTATTCTGTTGCTTTGGGATGGAATGTTCTGAATATATCTGTGATGTCCATCTCGTCCAGTGTGTCATTTAAGACCTTTGTTTCCTTGTTGATCTTTTGCTTGGATGATCTGTCCGTTTCAGTGAGGGGCGTGTTAAATTCCCCTACCATTATTGTATTCTTGTCAATGTGTTTCTTTGATTTTGTTATTAATTGGCTTATATAGTTGGCTACTCCCATGTTAGGGGCATAGATATTTAAAATTGTTAGATCTTCTTGTTGGACAGACCCTTTGAGTATGATATAGTGTCCTTCCTCATCTCTTATTATAGTCTTTGGCTTAAAATCTAATTGATCTGATATAAGGATTGCCACCCCAGCTTTCTGCTGATGTCCATTAGCATGGTAAATTGTTTTCCACCCCCTCACTTTCAACCTGGAGGTGTCTTCTGGTCTAAAATGAGTTTCTTGTAGGCAGCATATTGATGGGTTTTGTTTTTTTATCCATTCTGAAACCCTGTGTCTTTGATTGGGGCATTTAGCCCATTTACGTTGAGGGTAACTATTGAGAGATATGAATTTAGTGCCATTGTATTGCCTGTAAGGTGATTGTTACTGTGTATTGTCTCTGTTCCTTCCTGATAATACTTTTAGGGTCTCTCTTTGCTTAGAGGACCTCTTTCAATATTTCCTGTAGAACTGGTTTGGTGTTTACAAATTCTTTCAATTTTTGTTTGTCCTGGAAGATTTTTATCTCTCCTTCTATTTTCAAAGATAACCTAGCTGGATAAAGTATTCTTGGCTGCATGTTTTTCTCATTTAGTGCTCTGAATATGTCATGCCAGTTCTTTCTGGCCCACCAGGTCTCTGTGGATAAGTCCTTTGCCAATCTAATATTTTTACCATTGTATGTTACAGACTTTTGTCCCGGGCTGCTTTCAGGATTTTCTCTTTGTCGCTACGACTTGTAAATTTTACTATTAGATGATGGGGTGTGGACCTATTCCTATTGATTTTGAGGGGTGTTCTCTGCACCTCCTGGATTTTGATGCTTGTTCCCTTTGCTATATTAGGGAAATTCTCTACAATAATTCTCTCCAGTATACCTTCTGCTCTTATTTCTCTTTCTTCTTCTTCTGGAATCCCAATTATTCTAATGTTGTTTCATCTTATGGTATCACTTATCTCTCGAATTCTCCCCTCGTGGTCCAGTAGTTGTTTGTCTCTCTTTTGCTCAGCTCCTTTATTCTCTGTCATTTGGTCTTCTATATCACTAATTCTTTCTTCTGCTTCATTTATCCTAGCAGTAAGAGCCTCCATTTTTGATTGCACCTCATTAATACCTTTTTTTATTTCAACTTAATTAGATTTTAGTTCTTTTATTTCTCCAGAAAAGGCTTTTATTTCTCCCGACAGGGTTTCTCTAAAATCTTCCATGCCTTTTTTGAGCCCGGCTAGAACCCTGAGAATCATCGTCCTGAACATATTACCAATGTCTGTATTGATTAGGTCCCTAGCCTTCGGTACTGCCTCCTGTTCTTTTTTTTGTGGTGAAATTTTCTGCCTTGTCATTTTGTCCAGATAAGAATATATGAAGGAGCAGTTGTAATACTATCAGGGTGGCAAAGACCCCAGGAAGATGTGTTTTAACCAAATCAGAAGAGACCCCAAATCGTGGGTGGGGGGGGAGAGATAGGGGGTAAAAAGAAGTTCAGAAAATAAAAAAAAATAAAAAAAAGAGAACACAAATAAAGAAAAAAAAATATAAAAAAGTAAGAAAATATATATATGTGTGTTAGATTGGTGACTAGAACAGCGTTACCCACTTAATTTTGGGAGTGTTTTGGTCTCTTAGAAGAAACCACCTCCCAAAATTTTAAAGAATGCAAAACATATATAAGGGTAAACACAATGAAGGGATGGAATATGAATATAAAGATTAAAGAAAAAAAAACTATTTTTTTTCCCTATAAAGGAGTTGATAAGGTAAGTTGGTAGGGAGAATAAAAAAAAAATGTGGAGAGAACTTCCTTGTGCTGGAGACTAGATCAAGCCTGGTACTAGATTTGGGGTGTATTTTGGTCTATTAGAAGAAGTTTTACCCCCAATTTTTAAGAGGAAAAAAAAAACCCTTTTAGAAAGTGTTCGATTTTCCATTTCTAGAATTGTTGCTCTTCTTCTCTTTGATCTCCTGTTGGATTCGTAGGTGTTCAGAATGGTTTGATAGGCTATCTAGCTGATCTCCTGCTACCTGATGTTGTCTCAGCCTGCTACTTCTCCGCCATTTTCCCCTCCCTCTCCAGGTAATTCATTTCTGAGATCTTCTGCCCATTTCTTGACTGGATTATTTGTTTTCTGGGTGTTGAGTTTGAGAAGCTCTTTATAGATCTTGGATATCAGCCCTTTATCTGAAATGTCATTTGCAAATATCTTCTTCCATTCCATGGGCTGCCTTTTAGTTTAGCTGACTGTTGTGCAGAAGCTTTTTATCTTGATGAAGTCCCAATAGTTCATGTTTTTGCTTTGTTTCCCTTGCCTTTGCAGACATGTCTAGCAAGAAGTTGCCATGGCCAAGGTCAAAGAGGTTGTTTCCTATGTCCCCCTCTAGGATTTTCTTAAGAAGATTTTATTTATTTACTTGACAAAGAGAGAGACAGCGAGAGTGGGAACACAAGCAGGAGGAGTGGGGAAGAGAGAAACAGGCTTCCTGCTGAGCAGGGAGCCCGATGCGGGGGTTGATCCCAGGACCCTGGGATCACGACCTGAGTTGAAGGCAAACGCTTAACGACTGAGCCACCCAGGCGACCTTCCACTCTAGGATTTTGGTAGATTCCTGTCTCACATTGAAGTTTTTCATCCATTTTGAGTTTATCTTTTTGTATGGTGTAAGAGAATGGCCCTGATGCATCCTTTGCTTCTGACTATCCAATTTCCCTGACACTATTTATTGAAGAGACTATCTTTTTTTTTTTTCTATTGGATATTCTTTTCTGCTTTGTTGAAGATTAGTTGACCAGAGAGTTGAGGGTCCATTTCTGGGGTCTTTATTCTGTTCCATCTATGTGCCTGTTTTTGTGCCAGTACCATGCTCTCTTGGTGATTACACTTTAGTAATAATAGAGCTTGAAGTCTGGAATTGTGATGCCATCCTCCTTGGTTTTCTTTTTCAACATTGCCTGGGAAATTTGGGGTCTTTCTGGTTCCATACATATTTTATGATTGTTTGTTCCAGCTCTGTGAGAATGTCAATGGTATTTTTAGGGATTTAATTGAATGTGTAGATTGCTTTAGGTAGCATAGGCAATGTTTCTTCTTCCAATCCTTGATAATTGAATATTTTTCCATCTCTTTGTGTCTTCCTCAATTTCTTTCATAAGTATTCTGTAGTTTATATAGTATAGATCTTTTACCTCATTGGTTAGGTTTATTTTCCTAGGTATCTTATGGTTTTTGGTGCAATTGTAAATGGGTTTGTTTCCATAATTTCTCTTTCTTCAGTTACATTGTTAGTGTATAGAAAAGCTACTGATTTCTGTGCATTGATCTTGTATCGTGCCATGTTTCTGATTTCCTGCATGAGTTCTAACAAATTTGGGGTGGAGTCTTTTGGGCTTTCCACATAAAGTATCATGTCATCTGTGAAGAGAGAGAGTTTGACTTCTTCATTGCCAATTTGAATACCTTTTATTTCTTTTTTGTTGTCTGATTGCTGAGGCTAGGACTTTTAGTACTATGTTGAACAACAGTGGCAAGAGAGGGCATCCCTGTCATGGTCCTGACCTTAAGGAAAAAGCTCCCATTTTTTTCCTCATTGAGAATGATGTTTGGTGTGGGCTTTTTGTAGATGGCCTTTATGATATTGAGGTGTGTTCCCTCTATCCCTACATGATGTAGAGTTTTAATTGAGAAAGGATGCCATATATTGTCAGATGGTTTTTCTGCATCAGTTGAGAGGATCATATGGTTCTTGTCTTTCCTGTTATTAATGTGACCTACCACATTGATTGATTTGTGGATGTTGAACCACTCTTGTATCCCAGGAATGAATTCCAGTTGGTCATGGTGAATAATCATTTTAAAGTACTGTTGGATTCTATTGGCTTGGATCTTGGTAAGTAACTGGGCATCCATGTTCATCAGGGATATTGGTCTGTCATTCTCCTTTTTGGTGGGGTCTTTGGTTTTGGGATCAAGGTAATGCTGGTCTCATACAATGAGTTTGGAAGTTTTCCTTCAATTTCTTTTTTCTTCTTCCACCTGGTCCTGGACTCTTGCTTTTTGGGAGGTTTTGGATTACTGTTTCAATTTCCTTGCTGGTTTTGGTCTGTCCAGGTTCCACTTCTTCTAGTTTCAGTCTTGGAAGTTTATAAGTTTCCAGGAAGGCATCCATTTCTTCCAGATTGCCTAATTTCTTGAAATATACTTGCTCAATATATGTTCTTTTTTTATTATTTTTTAAATTTATTATTTATTTGTCAGAGAGAGCGGGAGTGAGCACAGGCCGACAGAGTGGCAGGCAGAAGCAGAGGGAGAAGCAGGCTCCCTGCTGAGCAAGGAGCCCGATGTGGGACTCGATCCCAGGACCCTGGGATCATGACCCGAGCTGAAGGCAGCCGCTCAACCAACTGAGCCACCCAGGCGTCCCTCAATATATGTTCTTAAAACTATCTACATTTCCTTGGTGTTTGTTATAATCTCTCCTCTTTCATTCATGTTTTTATTAGTTTGGGTCCTTTCTCTTTTCTTTTTGATAAGTCTGGCTACTGGTTTATCAATGTTATTAATTCTTTCAAAGAACCAGCTCCTAGTTTCACCGATCTGTTTTACTGTTCTGGTTTCTCTTTCATTGATTTCTGCTCTAATCTTTATTATTCCTCTTCTCCTTGATTTCGGATTTATTTTCTGTTTTGTCTCCAGATCCTTTAGGTGTGAAGTTACCTTGTGTATTTGAGACCTTTCTAATTTATTGAAGTCTTGTATTGCCATGTTTTTCCTCTTAGGACTGCATTTGCTGCATCTCAAAGGCTTTGAAGAGCTGTGTTTTCATTTTCATTGTTTCCATGAATTTTTTCAATTCATCTTTAATTTCCTGGTTGACCCACTCATTCTTTAGCAGGATGCTCTTTAACCTCCAAGTATTTGAGTTCCTTCTAAATTTCCTTCTATGATTGAGTTCAAATTTCAAAGCATTGTGGTCTGAAAATATGGAGGCAATAATTCCAATCTGTTTTTGTATTGGTTGAGATCTGATTTGTGACCCAGTATGTGATCTATTCTGAAGAATATTCCATATGTACTCCAGAAGAATCTGTATTCTGTTGCTTTAGGATGGAATGTTCTGCATATACCTGTGAAGTTCATCTGGTCCAGTGTGCCATTCAAAGCCCTTGTTTCCTTGTTGATCTGCTTCTATTATCTGTCCATTGCTGTGAGTGGGGTGTTTATTAAGTTATTAAGTCCCCTACTATTATTGTATTATTATGGATGTGTTTCTTTAATTTTGTTATTGATTACTAATTGGTTTATATAATTGGTTGGTCCCAAGTTAGGGACATAAATATTTATAATTGTTAGATACTCTATAGGATAGACTCTTTATGTATGATATAGTGTCCCTCTTCATCTCTTACTACAATCTTTGGCTTAAAATCTAATTTGTCTCATATAAGGATTGCTACCTCAGCTTTCTTTGATGTTCATTAGCATGATAAATTGTTCACCCTCTCACTTTAAATCTGGAGGTGACTTTGGGTCTAAAATGAGTCTCTTTCAGAAAGCATGTTGATGGTTCTTGTTTTTTTTTTTTCTTTTTTAATTCCAATCTGAAACCTTGCATATTTTCACAGGAGCAGTTAGCCCATTTACATTCAGAGTAACTATTGAAAGATGAATTTAGTGCCTTAGTATTGCCTGTAAAGTCCTTGTTTCTGTAGATTGTTTCTTTCTGGTCTAAGTTACTTTTGGGCTCTCTTTGCTTACAGCATCCCCTTTAATATTATTGCAGGGCTGGTTTAGTGATCACAAATTCTTTTAGTTTCTGTTTGTCCTAGAAGCTCTTTATCTCTCCTTCCATCTAAATAACAGCCTTCTTGGATAAAGTATATTTGCTGCATTTTTTTTCATTCATTGCCCTGAATATATCATACCAACCATTTCTGGCCTGCCAGTTTTCCCTGGATAGGTCTGCTGCCATTCTATTATTCCAGCCCTTGTAGGTTAAGGATTTCTTGTTTTGAGCCGTTTTCAGGACTTTTCCTAGGTCTCTCATTCCAGAGGTTTTGGACTGTCATGTTTTCACTTTAATTTGCTTCCATGACTGACCTGGGGAAGCTCTGGAATCTTTGGATTGGTCTCCATGTATCTCTGCACTGACTTGCCATGGTGACAGGACAAGATGGGGGGGTACCAAGGTAGATCAGATTTACAGGCTGTTGTGAGGGGGGGGGGGAGGGAGAAGGAGTGAGTAGGTAGGAGTGGGAAGGCAGGAGAGGGGAGAGGATAAAGGGAGTAGGAAGGGAAGGTAGGTGGGGTACATGAGGAAGGAGAGAATGGGGGAGAGAATTTGAAGGGTAAGGAAGGGTTGGAGGAGTGGAAGGTGCATGGGGGAAGGTAGAGGGGAAGAGATGAAGGTCGAGAGAAAAGGAGGGAGAGACAGGGAGGATGGGGAGAGAAGGAGGAAAGTAAGGAGGGATTGGAGGAGGGGAAGGAGCAATGGGGAGGGAAAGGGGAAGGAAGGAAAGGGCAGAAGTAGGGGAAAGAGAGGGGAGGAGGGGATAAGGAAGGCCGGCATTTACTGAGCAAATATTTTGTGTCTGGTACTGGGCTCAATGCTTTACAACTGGCCCCAAGTACATTTCAGAAAAGCACCCCACTGTGTGTAATGATATAGTGCCCTGGTCAGCTTTGGCTCTGTAACAAATACCACAGGCTGGGAGGTTTAAACAACACATGTTTATTGTGTCCCAGTATTGGGGACTGGGAGTCCTAGATCCAGGCGTGGGTGGGGCTGGTTCCTCCTGATATGTCTGTCCTGAACACGTACATGCAGTCTCGCCGTTGTGTCTTCATGCAGTCGTCCACCTGGGTGTGTCTGTGCCTTGATCTCCTCCTCTTCTTCTTCTTTATTTTTTTTTTTAAGATTTTTATTTATTTATTTGACAGAGACACAAAGAAAGCAGGGGCAGGGGCATAGGGAGAAGCAGCATCCCTGCCTAGCAGGGAGCTTGATGTGGGACTTCCCTGGGATCGTGACCTGAGCTGAAGGCAGATCCTTAACTGGCTGAGCCACCCAAGTACCTCTGACCCCCTCTTCTGATAAGGATTCCAGTCACGCAGGATCAGGGCCTACCCTAGTGACCGGTTTTTACCTTAACCACTTCTGTAAAGACTCCATCTCCAAATACAGCCCCATCTAGAGATCGGGGCGGGGGGTTTGGGGCTTCAGAATGTACATTTGAGGGTGCATGATTCAGCCCATAATATATTGTCAGTATTCCACAGGGAAGGAAAATGAAGATAAGACAGGATAACTCAGAAAGATGCACATTTGTATGGGTCTAGCTGGCATGTAGAATGGACATGTCTCCTCCAAATCTGTGACAGGATAGGGCAAAGAGATCATGGGTTTTGTTGGAGGAAGGTCCCCACCCTCTCCTGTCCCTGGCTCTGAGGAGGGCCCATGGCCTCTCGGGGCTGGCATTCTGAGCAGATGATCAGGGGGGTAGGGTCATGTGTCCAGAGGCAGAAGAATGGCCTTAGGGGCTCTGAGAAGGAGAGTCCAGAGAATGAGTAGATGAGGGATCCACTGCCGATGTTGTAGAAGGAGACTCTGCCAGCATCATAGTCCAGGAGAATACCCACCTGATGTAGGGGCTCTGAAAGATGCAGGCGGACCCTTGGGAAAGCAAGGGCCCAGAATGTCTTCTTGTAGAGCTCCAGGGCCCAGAGTCCATGCTGGGGAGCCTTCGGGATCCTTCCCTTCCGATCCAAGCTCTCTAGACAGACGCCCACATTCCAGGCCTTCCTCCGTCCCACCTGGACCTCCCAACAATACCTCCCAGCAGAGAACTGTTCCCGTGCCAGTACACAGGGGTCCTGGTCAAATCTGCTGGGGACATCTGGCAGCTCCTGGTCAAATAACAGCCGCCTCACACTCTTCCCATCCTCAGACAGAGCGAGTTTTGGGCTTGCAGTGTCAGGGTCCAGGGATGGGCTCACTGTGAGAAGAGGAGAGTGTTAGGCTTGGGGGTTTGTGTCTCCAACCTGCCCTCCTTTAAGAAGGGGACCCCAGGGCCTCCGTGTGAGGTAAAACCACAGCCTCCCTGAGAGTCCCTTGGCTCCTCCCATCTTCTGTCTAGGACCCTGGGCAACAGGTCATCCCAGCACAGCTGAGGCAGCTCCAGGTGGGAGCCAGGAGGTGGACTGCTACCGATGAGGGGACATGACTGGCACCCTGTGAGGTCTGCTTGTCCCCCTGTTCTCAGTCCCTCAGCACATGTGGTGTGTGTGTGTGTGTGTGTGTGTGTGTATAAGAGAGAGGGAGACAGAGAGAGAGAGAGAGAGAAAGACAGGGAGAGCAGAGAGAGAAAGATGGAAGCAAGGAGAGACAGGGAGAGGGCCAGAGAGACATAAGGGAGAGATAGAGACAGAGACAGTATCCCAGAGGTATAAGGAAAGACAGAGACAGAGGTAGAGAAAGGAAGAGAGAGTCATAGAAGAGAGATAGAGACAGAGACACAGAGAGATAGAAAGAGACAGAGAGACCAGGAGAATAAAGAGAGACAGAATAATCCAGGGAGAGAGATAGAGAGAGACAGAGGGACAGAGAGACAGACACATAGAGAGATAGATACAGAGACATAGGGAGAGAAATAAAGAGAGACAGAGAGACAGAGAAAGAGACAGATACAGAGACAGAGAGATAAATAGAGAGATAAGGAGAGATAGAGAGAGATAGAGATACAGACAAATAGAGAGAGATAGAGAAAGACAGAGAGATGGAGAGACAGAGAGAAAGACACAAAGAGAAAGACAGAGAGACACAGAGAGAGACACAATGAGCAAGATGGAGAGACAGAGACAGAGAAACAGAGACATAAGAGGACATGGAGGACACAGGGGGACAGGAGAAGGTGCCACAGGTGCATTGATGCAAGTGCCATTGGACAGCTCTGGGGTCAAAAACAGAGGAGTCACATGAGGAAAAGCCCAAGAGGCATCCTAAGAGCCCCACAGCTAAGATGAACACCTTCCAAAACAGAGTCCTTCTCTCCTGCCCTACCATCCTTATCAGAGCCCTCAGAACCCCAGCATGTGACCTGGGGGAGGATCTGTCTATACTTGGGCTCTGTATTAGAGGCAGAGAGGGTGTGTGGGGACCAGCTGGGCACCAGGCTGCCCCATCAGGCATCTTCTCAGTAACAGAAACCTCTTAGCCAGTGTCCACCCTGACCCATTCTAAAGCCAGGTATGTTGTTTGCTTGGATCTATACATCGATGCCTCACACACTCATGTTTCTTGACCTTCCATCCCTATCAGCTGGACATGACCCATGCTTTCCTCCTATTTGAACCCCAGCGTCCTCTCTGGTCTCTACCTCTTTCTGGATATAACGCTGTTCTCTTTTGCTTTCCAGCAAAGACTGGCTGTTTCCCCCCAGAATCCTCGTTGCTGCTTTCTGAACTCTCCACCTTCTGTCCCACCCAAATCCTTTCCCTGTAGACTTTGGGCTGTGGGGATGGAGACCACCCATGTTCCATCTCCATAATGGTCAAACATGGACTCCCTAGCTGAACAATAAACCTGGCTCCTGGTATTCCAAATTTCCTCATCATTAAATAAAAATTAATCACATTAAAAAAAAGTTCCAGACTAACAAAGAAGCCAAAAAATAGCATAAACAATATGTCTATGAAAACATCTTGGATAATCCACAGTAAAAGGATCAAAACCAGAAAATTAACATTGATACAAAACTACTCAAAAATGACCTCTGACACACCACCCCAGCACACCTGGCTGCCAGTGTAGACCTGTGTTCCACCCTATCCACTGCTGCAGACTATATTCCCTGAAAAATTGTTCTCTAGTTCATTTTCTTCCCCCCTGCTGGCTTCATGTGTCTTCATAGCAGATCATTCTTTTTAGGCAATAGGCATGTTCTGCTACCTTAAAGTAAAGGACCTTAAAGTAAAACCAAAACAAACCCAAATAAAACACTCTGATTCCCCACGTACCAATTTATAGCTCAGCTGCACAGACTATAATTTTCAATTTTTTGTCCCAGCTGTCTCCACAGGGGACACCTCTCTTTGCACACCACACTAGACAGTGTTTCTGGGTCATGTTCCCGGTCTTATCTCACTGTATGGAATGCCACAAGCTGCTTACTCACCACACTGTATCCGTGGATTTCAGTGGAGAAGCTTCCTCTGGACCTCCCACATCTCTGCTCAGACTCTTGCTCAAACAGACCTTCAAGTGCCAGGTTCTCCAATGTTAGACTTGAATCTGTCTTCTTTGCCCTGTACCTTTCTTACTTTTTTTTTCTTTTAAAAATCTTCTTTCTTTTTCAAATAAAGAAATTTAAAGAATAATTTTGGGTGTGCCTTTAATTTCTTTATTTGAAAAAGAAACCACTTCCTGATTCACTTCCTTGGTTTTCAAGGCCAGATATATGCCAAGGACATTCAATTCTTATCTCAAGTCCACATTTCTCCTGGGAGTTCCAGACTTGTGTAACTAAAGATTTATCTGACATCCCCATTTGGATGTCTGATAAAGTTTCAGTCTTAAGAGGTCCAAGATGATTTTCACCTCTTTGACCTAACTCTGTCTTGTTTGGCTCCAATATTTCTGTTAGATGAAGCCACCATGGGCCCAGGGACATTGGCTCCAAGGGTCACCTTGGGTTCCTTGTTCTGTCTTGCCCCTGCTGGACCCTGCTATTTGTGGCCCAGGGCACATTTCAGGGTTGTTTCCTTTCCCCAACCAATGCCTCTCCCCTGTCTAAGCTCCCTCACTCATTTTGCACCCAGACCCCTACTTCAACCTTCCAGGCTCTGCAGGTCTGGGGCATCCACAAATCTTGCCCCATTGGATTCTCTTCCACATGCTCATCTCTCCCACACCACAAATGGCATTCTCCCTGCCATGTTGGTGGGTCCACTGCTCATTCTCTCAGGGCTGTGGTCCCAGTGTCACCCAGCCCTTCCTTTAGATGTTACCATCCCACCATTCCCAGGGCCCTGGATATCCTACATGAACGCTCTCCTGGTCAACTTCATTATTGTATTCCAGTCCATTCCTATAATATTACTCTGCTTTATTCCAGTTTTGGTTAAGGAAGCATCACTGGCTGATGGCTTGCATTCACACATAGATTCTGTGCCCCCTTGAGGAGAAGAGGAAGTCATTTCAATCACTGATAGATGGATGGATGCTGGCACAGGAGGTGACTGGTCACTATTTTACATGAATGAATAGTGAATGAATGAAAGGATGATCAGTTTCTCTCTGTCCCCTCCTAGACCCTCAACAAGTGGCTGTGCTAAGACTTGTGTCCCCAGGTTCTCTAACACCTCTCAGGTTCCTGGTTCATTGTCTGCATTTATGCCCCTCCCAGTCCTAGGGGTTCCTTGACCATGGCGAGATTCTCCCCTCTCCACCCATCCCTCCCACCTAGATGGTGTCCTGGGGCAGAAAGTCCCTGTTTCTGCTATCTCTATGGTAACAGATTGGTGTCCCCCAACCCCCCACCAAGTGGCCATGCCTCAGGAGAGTTGTCTCTCTTGCTAGAGGCTCTGAGGGTCTGTCTCTTCCCCAGGTAGTAAACAGGAGCTAAGGTCTCTCAGGGCAGCGGAAAACTGATGTTTAGAGCCGTGTGGGTGCCACTCAACAGTGTTGGGCTCCGCACATCTGCACTCTGGAATGAAAAGGAACACACACACACACACACACACACACACAGAGAAGAGCCTCTGCATGCATATGTGCACAGATCAACACACACATGTGCATGTAAATGTACATCATGTACACACAGCACACACATACATGCACACATAGACACACATGTGGGGGCAGAGGTTTCCAGCCCCCAACACGGCCCTCACCATAGATCACATTGTCCTCTGTCCAGCCTGCAATGAGAGAGAAAGATGTGACACTGTGGGGCTGTGCTGATTCAATGGGGCCAAAGCTCAACTTCTGAGAACCTAAGTCAAAACAGGACTTAATGAGTTCTAGCTGTGACCCCGGAAAGCATGAAGAAATACAGATTCTTCAGTGCCCAATAAAACAATAATCTGGGTCATTTTCTTCCTAGGGGAGATTTTGGTGGAGCATATCCTGATAGCCCTGCTTTCCCATGTCTGTCATGGGGACATCTGTGCTCTGCTCCCAGGCTCATGCCTGATGGCTATGGGAAAGGACGCAGGGAGGGGAGTGGATTGGTGAGTGCAACAATGCTTATTGATGATAGTCCCTGCACCCACAATGAGACCCTGGCAGGTGCCAGGCACCCTGCTTCATTTGTCACTTGAGCACTTCTCAGAATGTTCTCATCACCCCCAACTGACAGACACTCCCAGGTTCAAGCTCAGATCTGTCTTTGTGGTGGAGACCCTCCAGCCTTCCAGAAGTCTTCCAGCCATGAGCAGGGGAAAACCTCTCAGAGACAGAGAATTTCCTGAGCATTTGGTAAGTGGGTGGTCCCTGAGGTGTGTCCTGGTAAGGTCTCTCCCATTCATCCTGACCTTGAGGGTGCACATAGGAGACTTCATGCAGGGCTCCACACCTGTGCCCTGCGGGGAAGGGACATGTTTGTCCTACCAGGACCTGCTGCTTACCTTGGGAGTCCTGCTCCTCTGCTCTATACAGTCTCTCTTCTTCCAGCTGCCCCATATCTCTGTCTTTCTGGCATTTCTGGTAGAGACAGGTGGCTCCAGCTGTGACAAACCCTGCCATAGTGAGGAGCAGAGGCAGCGCTGTCCTCCATGCCATTGACGGGGAACTTCTGGGCAACTGAGCTGAAAGAGAGTACAGAGAGGCAAGAATATCAGGGAAAGAGAGCACCTGTGTTCTGAGGACACACACAAGACAGGGTTTGTGGGTCAGGGACATGATCCTTGGAACAAACCTGAAGTGACTCAGAAAACATACGTGTGTGTTTATGCAGAAAGATCAGGACAGACGAACAGGAGAGAGATGATGGACAAATGGCAGAATGTTAAACACTGGGTGGTCTGTACAATATTCTGCACGCCATTCTTGCAAATTTTCTGTAAGCTTGAGAAATGAAATGAAAATTATATGCAGAGTGAAACTTGAAAACCCCCAAGCTGTCTGTCAGAAGGTGAAGGCATAAATGGGCTGTGATCCATCCAGACAATGGAATACTGTTTAGCACTAATGAGAAAGGAGCTATTGGTGCAGCCACTGTGGAGAGCAGGGTGAATGTTCTTCAGAAAATTAAAGTAGAACTACCACACAATCCATCAACCCAACGACTGGGTATTTATACAATAAGTAAGATATAAAAATATTAATTCCAAAAATAACATGTCCCTTTATGGTCACTGCACTGTTGTTTACAGTAGCCAAGATATGGAAACAGCTCAAGTGTCCATTGATGGATGAATGGTAAATAAAAAATATATTTATACAATGGATAGTATTTTCTATAAACAAGAAGGCAATCAGGCCATTTTCAACAGCATGGATGGATGGATACCTTGTGGACATGTGGCTAAGTGAAGATAATCAGGGAAAAATGCTGTATGATCTCATGTATATGTGAAATCTAAAATGAAACTAAACAAGAAAAAAACCACAAGCCCCTGGAAAACCAGAAAGCCCAGTTCACAGAAGAGAGAGCAGATTGGTGGTTTCCAGAGGATGGAGATTGGACTGGGTGTAATAGATGAAGATGGGCAAAAGATAAGAACTCCTAGTAATGAAATGAATGAGTTCTCGGGAGGTGATGAACAGCATGGAAACTACAGTTAATAGCACTGTATTGTCGGATACTTGAAAACTGTAAGAGAGGAGATCATAAGCGTTCTCATCATAAGAAAAATATTCCATCACTGTGCAAGGATTTTGATATTAAGTACTTATTGTCTGGGCGGCTCAGAGCTTTTGAGGCCTGAACAGAACAGAACACTCACGGATCAAGTGGTGGTTGGCTATCTTCTTCTTCTGGAGAAGGGGGCTGGAGATGCAGCAGGAGAAGTTCTGAACATCCCTATCCTGGATGGTCACATTGGACAACACCGTGAAGAGACCTGTTGTTGGTGAGGCTGAGAGGTGGGTCATGGAAGGTAGGGGCTGTCCCCTGAAATCTCTCCATTCCACCTGGGGCTCTGGGAACCAGCCTTCTGAGGTGCACTGTGCCAAGACAACTTCACCCTGCACAGCTTGCACTTGGATTCTGGGCTTCCCGCCCAGACCTGTGGGAAGAGATGCCCGTTCCAGTCTACACAACCAACAGTGCTTTCCTCAGAAAAGTACAGATATTGAGAATTCCAGCAGAGATTGGGATTTTTCACAGACTACTTACCCTGTGTAATATTTATATCCTGTATGTTACCCTTGTTCCCAGAATGCACAGGACAAAACAAAAAAGGACCAAGAAGATCAAACATCCTTCCTATACTGCAAAATTAGTGTCTTTTCCTCCCTGGGTACCTGTCCCTCTTTCTGCCTCTGTCCCCTCTTTCCAGATTGACTTAGGAAAGGGAGAGAAGCAAACCTAGAAAACAAAGTCAGGCATCCTGAACTGGACTTCCCAGGAATCACTGCCCCTGGTGCACAAGTTAGTGCTTTTGTGGGATGTGCTCAGGCTTGGGCTACAGTGGGATGATCTGCACGGGGCATCAGGTTTGCAGGAGGGGACTTGGGGAGAAAATGAGGCCCAGAAGCTTGCTCTTACCTGCCACCATCAGCCACAGCCTGGCCTCTGCAGACACTTTGCCATCCTTGAAGTTGCAGTGGAATGTTCCATTATCAAAAACTGTCACGTTGTGGATCTTCACTGTGGCTTTTCCCTGGTCCAGCCCAGCACTCAGGAAAGTGGTCCTTCCCTGGTACTCTCTCATCTGTTCTTCATTCATGTCCGTCCCATTCTTGTGCAGGTGCACGACTTGGGATGGCTGATCCCTGTACCACTGAAGCTCCATGTCCTCGGCACTGATATTGAGGGACAGATGACATGGTAGCTCCACATTTTCACCCAGCACAGCCAGAACAGGATTTTTAGGTCCAAGGATGGAGAAATCAGCTTTCCCTTATGAGATCAGATCAGAAAGCACTGTTCAGGCTGGGTGTGAGGAGATGAGGGCCTTCCCACCCAGGCCTGGGGTCCCCTGGGAAGGACTGCTTGGATCCCTGGCTGACAGCAGCTGTGGGAGGTGCTGGCCAGCTCCCTCTGGCATTCTGTTCCACATGGGGTCATCCTCCTAGCATGGGGTGAGGGGAGCTCTCCTACCGTTTGCAGGGGTGCTGCAGGACAGGAGCTGCAGGACGAAGATGATGGAGCAGCTGTGTGGAAAGATGGCTCGATCGTGTGTGTTTGCCATGCCTGCTGGGAACAGAGAGGCCTGAGCCCTACACATCAGAGGCTGAGGCAATTTCTGTCTCTGCCAGTCTCTTTCTGTCTGTCTGTCTCTCCTTCTGGTTCTCTGCTTGTCTTTCTGTTTTGATGGGAGACCAGGCAGCAACAGAGGCTAATGGTAATTAAGGAATCATGGTCAGGGGAGGGAAAGGTCCCTTTTAACTCTCTTGTCCCCTGTCACCCATGCACAAGGTGTTCATCCTACAGATGGAGAGACAGCAGCCTCCACCTGCGCTAGGTAGAATCTACTCTCGGATAGCATTTCTCTTATCCTCATCTGTCCACAGAGTGATTCAGACACATCCTCCTGTGAATGGGCTCTCTCTCCTCACTGATTGGTGTAAGAATATTGCCTGATTTCTCTCTGTTCTACCATGAGCACGAGGCATGCTGGGAAAGGAAACACACCTTTGAGTGAGTGAATCCAAGGTCAGAACTATATCTGTCCACCCCCTTCAAGCCCCTTGTTCCTGTTGTTCCCAAAGACACCTCTGCAGTTGAAAGGCAGGGAGGCGAGCCCCAGGGCTCCTTGGCTGTGATGGCCTGAGCCAAAGATACACTGAAACTTCATTATTTATGGTGAATTCAGTTTCAAGGACCCATGATCTGGGACTCATCTGCCATTCTGGGGTATTTCATCCAGCAGAGCCTTAAAGGTTTGGTGTTTACATAAAGCACGAGGAGGTGTATTAGCCGATCCTCTCATCTTGTGGACACTTGCTTTTCCTTGGTGAAAGTTCCTGGAGTCTCCCTGTCACTGACAAGTAGAGACAGTGTGTAGAAAGTAGAGTTATACATGAAAGGCCTTCAGATGGAAGAAACTCACCTGGCCAAGTCTTACTCTAGGCTTCCCAGGGATCAATTTAATTCTCTGGATGTTCCAAGTGAGGCACAGAAGAAGTCTTCTGGTGGTGTTTGGAGAGAGGAGCAGACGAGTTTTCCAGTTTCTGTAGAGTTCTCCTATTGCTCTTTGTCAAAATAACAACACACCTATTTAGCAGTTGCAACAGAAATAAAAACTACATAAGCCAAGTGCTTCCTACCGGGTATGGTCAACGGAGCTGAACACACTGACTGGAGGAACAAGGCCCTGGTAGCCAGAGATAAGGGGAGAGGAGACTACACAAGGCCATGGAAGGATGGTTGTCAGTCCAAAGCCAAGAGTCTCAAAGAGGAGAGATAGCTCTCGTGTGGTAGGATCTGGGCCAAGGGCAGAAACTGGAGGATTCAGATAAAGTTGCTCCATTATCAAAAGACCTCCAGTCCTCAAAAGGCTGGGAGGGGATGTTTTCTTTGGTAAAGTTTCTCATAGTCAGGTTGAAGTTGGCCAATTTCTGGCATTTCCCCTGGAGACTCCTGTTCGGGAACTCAGGCAACCTCTCCCTCATCTCTGTGGCCATGGCAGTCTGTCCTCATTGGGGACCCCTTTGGCTCGGTTCAGAACACTCACCTCACGTACCTCTTGACTAAGATGCTTGACTCAACCCTGCCTGTTCTTCCCTCTTGTTGGCTCACAAATCTAGACATGTTCTGGGAGAGTTTTGGTGGGAACAGAGGTAGAAGGAAAGCTGCATGGCCTTCTTGGTGGTGGGGTGTTTAATTTCATTTGGCAGAATGTTATGGAATGAAGGTTTGTGCCTCCCTTCCCAAAGTCAGTGCTCACACAAGGGCTGATGCTGTTTCCCTCTTCTATATAAACATGCAGAATTATGCCTGCTACTATTTCATATCCCTGTCCATTGCCCTAAGCAGATAATGACCTTGGCTAAAACCCAACCCAACTTAGGAGTCAAGATGGAGGACTGGGGATGTAACCACTGGAAGAAGACCTAGGATTCACCAACCACGGTGGATACAGGTGATGCCTGTTTCACAGAATGAATCCGGAAGGTGGGTTCACCTGGAGAGGGTTCTTTCCTGGGCATGAGCTCATGCATGGCCCACAGTCTTCAATCAGAGTAGCAAGAACTACAGGGGACATTATCCAAATGCCTGTAGGGCAGGGTGGAGATTTGACTGGGGACAGACTCCCGAGGTGCTAAGGGAAGACAGCGTGGAAGGCCGGACATAGGGATACACATACTAGGATCCCATTGCTATGAGATATGTGGAGAAGGTAAATCCAGAGAGACAGCAGATTTGTAGAGTTCAGGCAGTGGGGATGGGGGAAGTGGAAGGTAACTGTGTAGTGGTTGGGGTTTTATTTGGCAGGAGACAAAGGTGGTTGCTGCATAGGGTTGTGAATGTGTTGTGCCACTGAGTCATTTACTTTTATGTGGTTGACCGTATGTCTGTGGATTTCGCTCCAGCTGGAAAAGACAACAACAACAACAACAACAACAACAACCAAATAAACAAAAGGAAAGTGGAAGAAAAAGAACAAGGGGTAAAAAAAATGAATATAGGAAAAATAGGAGTGGAAAATAGTGAAAAAAAGAAAAGTAGAAATAAAACAAAATAAGAGAAAAAGGCAAGTTGGTGGAAGAGTCGAGGGATTTCATTTCATCTGTTACCTTGAATTTAGCTGGTGAACTATGAAAACATTCCGAACGCCCAAAAATTCAGCCCGAGATGTAAGAAAATATATCTGGAATCCTAGAAGAACAAAAGTCACTGCTTTTTGCAAGGTAGGAGTTGCAGAGCTCTGAGTCTGCCTGGAGATACTGGCAAAAAAAAAATGAAGTGGGGAGGGAGCCTCCATAAGCCTGTTACTGGAAAGGGACATAATACCAGAGCCCAGAATTGGAACCCTTAGAAATCTGCTCCAGTCAGAGACATCTGTGCCTGAAAGGGGCTCAGGGGATGAGAAGGGCAGGATTCTAGGTGGGTCATTGTGTTCTCTGACCCCAGGGGACAGAATAAACTGGGGTTCCTGAACCAATAGAGTGCCCAAGCAGTGGAGTGGGGAAGCTGGTTATGGTCAGGGAGGGACATAGAGGTCAAGGAGGGAACTCTCCACTCAAGTCGGCATGAACGGAGAACTGGCCTGTTAGGGAGACCCCTCCATGCCTGAGCAGCATGAAAAGGACTGGAACGTGGGGCTGCTTACCATCCTCTGGAAGGGCTGAAATGGCTGCCCCCACAACTGGGCACCATCTCATCGTGTGGTGGCAGCCCCAGAGAGGACAGTGAGGCAGCACCCAGCCATGGCCCAGGAGCAGGGGAGCAGAGTATGGTACAAGTGCTTGTGTTCCCAGGGCACACAGAGGGCAGTGAAGGTTGCGGGTCCCTCGGACTCCCCCTGGGAGGATTACTCTGTGCACACAGTTGGAGAATTTTCACTTTGATGCATACAGAAGTGAAAACTGTTTCTCCTGGAGCACTTTCTGAAGAGGGGGGACCATGATCATTCTGCTCTGGGCCAGAGGGTTGGGAATACCATTTTTATTCTGATCCTCTAAAGAGGTGTGGAACGTCTCCAGGGAGAAAAAGCCACACAGAGGACAGGCCTACACTGAGCTCAGAACCAGGGCAAGGAGCTGTGCAACTCCACGGAGGCAAAGACATCTGAGAAGCAGCCCAGAAGGCCCCTAGCCCAGAAAAAAGACTGGAGGAAGAGGTGGACAATAATATATGTATCCCACAAGAGTGTGAATCTCCAGCACCAGGGGAAAATGGTATTTTCAGCTCCAGGTGTTTTCTCATGATTCCTTTCTCTTTGAGGCCAACATTTTCCATTTCTTTCCTTTTCTTTTCTTTTTTTGGTTTATCCTTTTCCCATTTCAACAAGATTCTTTTTTTAAAGTTATTAATTAATTAATTAATTATCAGAGAGGGAGAGGCAGTCAGAGGGCGAAGCAGGCTCCCAATGGAGCAAGAAGCCCGATGCAGGACTCCATCCAAGGACCATGGGATCATGATCTGAGCCGAAGGCAGATGCTATGTGAGTGAGCCACCCAGGTGTGTTGGTTTCAAGTAGATTTTTATTTACCAAATTATGTTTTTAAGTCACTTTTTAGCTTTTATATTTTACATTTACATTTCATAGATATATGCTTTATTTTAGTCTTTTTTTCACCCTATTTCATATTATTTCTGTATACGTATATGTTTTTCTTTGTCATTTTTGGAGGTAGTGTCTTATAAGACAAAGACCTAAATTCAATCAGGAACAAGTGGGTCACCCCACTTTGTCCACCTTGTGAGATTATACTCTCTTTTCCCTTCCCCTCATTTTTTTTTTTTTTGGCTTGGTTTCGTTTGTTTTGGTTTCCTTTCCTGTTGTGGTATCCGACTGCTTTGGATTTGCCTAGGGTGTATTTCTCTTGGGTTGTGGTTGGTATTTTGGTCTCTGCTCACTTGCTAACCCATCCTCCTCTAGGAAAAATGACTAGAAGCAGGAATTCACAACAAAAGAAGGAACCAGAGCAATATTCTCTGCCACAGAGCTAATCCATATGGGTATAAGTAAGATGTCAGAGATGGGATTCAGGAAAGCAATTATAAAGTTAATAGCTAGGCTTGAAAAAAAACATAGATGACAATACAGAGTCTCTAAGGTCAGAAATGAGATCTAATCAGGTTGAGCTAAAAAAACATGTCATGAATGAGACACAGTCTAAATTGGATGCTCTGAAATCTAGGGTCAATGGGGCAGAGAGAATAAATGGGGCAGGCTGATGGAAAGGAAGGGCGTTGAGGAAAAGAGAGAAAGACAACTAATAGCCCATGAAGAAGGACTTCAAGAATTTAATGATACATTGAAAAGAACCAGTATCAGCATCATTGGGATCCAAGAGGGGGTCGAGTGGGAGAGGAGGAAACCGTTAGGTATATTTAAGCAAATCATAGCTGAGAACTTTCCTAATCTGGGGAAGAAAATAAGCATATACATCCAAGAGGCAGATAGGATACCTTCCAAAATCAATAAAAATAGATCAATATCCTGACATACAATAATGAAGCTTGCAAGTCTTAGAGCCAAGAAAGCTATCCCGAGAGTGGTTGGGGAGAAGATTCCTTATGTATGGAGGGAGGAACATTAGAATAACACCAGACCTATCCTCAGAAACCTGGCAGGCCAGAAACGGCTGGCAAGATATATTGAGTGTACTAAGTAAGAAGAAAATGCAGCCAAGAATACACTATCCAGCAACGCTGTCATTGAATGAAAGGAGAGATAAAGAGCTTCCAAGACAGACAGAAGCTGAAAGAATATGTGACCACCAGTCCAACCCTGGAGGAAACATTAAGGGTGTTCTGTAAGTGAGAGAGACCCCAAGAGTAACATAGAGCAGAAAGTAACAAACAGAGACTTTACAGGAAATATAAGGGCACTAATTTCATATCTCCCAGTAGTTACTCTGACTTTAAGTGGGCCAATTGCTCCAATAAAAAAACACAGAGTATCAAAATGGATAAAAAAGCAAGGCCCACACATTTTGAACCTAAAGAGAACTGCAGATGGAAAGTATGGTAATGGAGAACCATTTACCATGCTAATGGACCTCAAAAGAAAGCTGTGATAACAATCCTCATATCAGACACATTAGATTTTTTCTTTTTTTAAAATTATGTTCAATTAACCAACATGTGAGAAATCAGTAGTTTTTGAAAAATTTTTTTTTTTTTTTACTTTCTTCTCAGAGGTCCAGAATTCATTGATTATGCACCACACCCAGTGCTCCATGCAAAATGTGCCCTTCATAATACCCACCACCAGGCTCACCCAAACTCCCACCACCCACCCCTCCAAAACCCTCAGATTGTTTTTCAGAGTTTACAGCTTCTCATGGTTCATCTCCCCCTCCAGTTTCCCCCAACTCCCTTCTCTCCATCTTCCCATGTTCTCCATGTTATTCCTTATACTCCACAAATAAGTGAAACCATATGAAAATTGACTCTCCTTGACTTATTTCAGTCAGCATAATCTCTTCCAGTCCCACCCATGTTGATACAAAAGTTGGGTATTCATCCTTTCTGATGGAGGCATAATACTCCATAGTGTACATGGACCACATCTTCCTTATCCATTCGTCCATTGAAGGGCATCTTGGTTCAATCCACAGTTTGGTGACCGTCGCCATTGCTGCTATGAACATTGGGCTAGAGATGGCCCTTTTTTCACTACATCTGTATCTCTGGAGTAAATACCCAGTAGTGCAATTGCAGGGTCATAGGGAAGCTCTATTTTTAATTTCTTAAAGTATCTGCACACTGTTTTCCAAAGTGACTTCACCAACTTGCATTCCCATCAACAGTGTAAGAGGGTTCCCTTTTCTCCACATCCTCTCCAACACATGGTGTTTACTGTCTTCTTGATTTTGGCCATCCTAACTGGTGTAAGGTGGTATCTCAATGTGGTTTTGATTTGAATTTCCCTGATGGCTAGTGATGATGAACATTTTTTCATGTGTCTGATAGCCATTTGTATGTCTTCATTGGAGAAGTATCTGTTCATGTCTTCTGTCCATTTTTTGACGTGATTATCTGTTTTGTGTGTGTTGAATTTGAAAAGTTCTTTATAGATCCTGGATATCAGCCCTTTGTCTGTGTTGTCATTTGTGAATCTCTTCTCCCATTCCGTGGGTTGCCTCTTTGTTTTGTTGACTGTTTCCTTTGCTGTACAGAAGCTTTTGATGTTGATGAAGTCCCAAAATTTCATTTTTGCTTTTGTTTCCTTTGCCTTTGGAGACATATATTGAAAGAAGTTGCTGTGGCTGATGTTGAAGAGGTTACTGCCTATTTTCTCCTCTATGATTCTGATGGATTCCTGTCTCACGTTGAGGTCTTTCACCCATTTCGAGTTTATCTTTGTGTATGGTATAAGAGAATGGTTAAGTTTCATTCTTCTACACATAGCTGTCCAATTTTCCCAGCACCATTTATTGAAGAGACTGTCTTTCTTCCACTGTATATTTTTTCCTGCTTTGTTGAAGATTATTTGACCATAGAGTTGAGAGTCCATATCTGGGTTCTCCACTCTGTTCTACTGGTCTATGTGTCTGTTTTTATGCCAGTACCATGCTGTCTTGGTGACAGCTTTGGAGTAAAGCTTGAAATCAGGCAACATGATGTCCCCAGTTTTGTTTTTCTTTTTCAACATTTCCTTAGTAATTCAGGGCCTCTTCTGATACCATGAAATTTTAGGATTGTTTACTCCAGCTCTTTGAAAAATACCTGTGGAATTTTGATCGGAATGGCAATGAAAGTATAGACTGCTGTAGGCCATATAGACATTTTGACAATGCTTATTCTTCCAATTCATGAGCATGGAATGATTTTCCATCTTTTTGTGTCTTCTTCGATTTCTTTCATGAGTGTTCTGTAGTTCCTTGAGTACAGATTCTTTACCTCTTTGGTTAGGTTTATTCCCAGGTATCTTATGGTTCTTGGTACTATAGTAAATGGAATCAATTCTCTAATTTCCCTTTCTGTGTTTTCATTGTTAGTGTATAAGAAAGCAACTGATTTCTGTGCATTGATTTTGTATCCTGACACATTACTGAATTGCTGTATGAGTTCTAGTAGTTTGGGAGTGGAGTCCTTTCGGTTTTCTATATAAAAGTTTCATGTTATCTGCAAAAAAGAGAGAGAGTTTGACATCTTCATTGCCAATTCGAATACCTTTTATTTCTCTTTGTTGTTTGATTGCTGTTGCTTGGAGTTCTAGTACTATGTTGAACAACAGTGGCGAGAGTGGACAGCCTTGTGTTCCTGATCTTAAAGGGAAAGCTGTCCGCTTTTCCCCATTGAGGATGATATTTGCTGTGGGTTTTTCCATAGGTAGATTATATGAAGTTGAGGAAAGTTTTCTCTATCCCTACATTTTGACATGTTTTAGTCAGGAACAGATGCTGTATCTTGCCAAATGCTTTTTCTGCATCAATTGAGAGGACCATGAGGTTCTTCTCTCTTCTCTTATTGATTTGTTCTATCACATTGGTTGATTTGTGAATGTTGAACCATCCTGGCAACCCAGGGGTAAATCCCACCTGGTCATGGTGGATAATCTTCTTAATGTACTGTTGGATCCTATTAGCTAGGATCTTGTTGAGAATCTTGGCATCCATATTCATCAGGGATATTGGTATGAAATTCTCCTTTTTGGTGGGGTCTTTGCCTGGTTTGAGGATCAGGGTAATACTGGCTTCATAAAAAGAGTCTGGAAGTTTTCCTTCTGCTTCAATTTTTTAAACAGATTCAGGGGAGTAGGTATTATTTCTTCTTCGAAAGTTTGGTAGAATTCCCCAGGGAATGCGTCAGGTCCTGGGTTCTTGTTTTTTTGGGAGGTTTCTGATCACCTGTTCAATCTCGTTGCTAGATATTGGTCTACTGAGGTTGTCAATTTCTTCCTGATTCAATTTTGGAGGTTTATAGTTTTCCAGGAATGTATTCATTTCATCTAGGTTGCTTAACTTATTGGGATATAACTGTTGAAAATAATTTGTGATGATTTTTTCTATTTCCTTTGTGTTAGTTGTGATCTCTCCCTTTTCATTCCTAATTTTATTCGTTTGGGTCCTATCTCTTTTGGAGTAGTTTGGCCAATGGATTACTGTTATTATTGATTCTTAAAAAAAAAACCCAGCTTCTTGTTTCATTGATGTGTTCTACTGTATCTCTAGTTTCTACCTCAGTGATCTCTGCTCTAGTTTTGATTATTTCCCTTCTTGTGTGTGCGGTTGGCTTGATTTTTTGTTGGTTTTCCAGTTCTTTAAGGTGTAAAGAGAGCTGGTGTATTCTGGATTTTTCAATTTTTTTCTCTTCTTTCTTTTTTTTTTCTTTTTTCTTTTGTATTTATTTGACAGACTGAGATCACAAGTAGGCAGAGAGGCAGGCAGAGAGAGGGGGAGGCAGGCCCCATGCTGAGCAGAGAGCCCAATGTGAGGCTCGATCCCAGGACCCTGAGATCATGATCCAAGCTGAAGGCAGAGGCTTTAACCCACTGAGCTACGCCCCTGGATTTTTCAATTTTTTTGAGTGAAGGCTTGGATAGCTATGCATTTCCCCCTTAGGAGCATATTTGCTGTATCCCATAGGTTTTGGACTGATGTATCTTCATTCTCATTGGTTTCAATGAATTGTTCAAGTTCTTTGATTTATTGATTGATCCTAACATTCTTAAACATCATGGTATTTAGCTTCCAAGTGTTTGAATTCCTTCCAAAAGTTTTTTTGTGGTTGAGTTCCAGTTTGAAAGCATGCAGTCTGAGAATATGCAAGGAATAATCTCAATCTTTTGGTATCGGTTGAGCCCTGATTTGTGACCCAGTATGTGGTCTATTCTGGAAAAAGTTACATGTGCACTCTAGAAGAATGAGTATTCTGTTGTTTTGGGTGGAATGTTCTGTATACATCTATGAGGTCCATCTGGTCCAATGTGTCATTCAATACTCTTGTTTCTTTATTGATTCTCTGCTTGGATGATCTGTCTATTACTGAGAGTGGTGTGTTAAGATCCTCTACTATTAATGTATTCATATCAATGTGACTCTATCTTGATTAACAGTTGTCTTATGTAGTTGGTTGCTCCCATATTGGGGCATAAATCTTTACAATGTTAGATCTTCTTGGTGGATAGACCTTTTAAGAATGAAGTAGTGTCCTTCTGTATCTCTGACTACAGTCTTTGGTTTAAAATCCCATTGATCTGTTATGAGAATCATTACCCTAGCTTTCTTTTGAAGCCCATTGGCATGAAAGATGCTTCTCCAACCCTTCAATTTCAGTTTTTATATATTCTTTGATTCCAAATGGGACTCTTGTAGACAACATATGGATGGATCCTGTCATTTTATCCAATCTGCAATCCTGTGCTGTTTTATAAGAGCATTTAGGCTGTTCATGTTTAGAGTGATTATTGAAAGATACATTTTTATTGACATTATGTTGCCTGTGAAGTCCTTGTTTCTATAGATTGTCTCTGTAAATTTCTGTTCTATGTCACTCTTGGGTTCCTTCTTCTTTTATAGAACCACCTTGATATTTCTTGCAGTGCCAGTTTGGTGATTGCATACTCTTTTTTATTCTTTTTATTTATTTTTTTTATTTAAGCTTTTTTTTATTTAAACATATAATGTAACCTCACCACCCTCTCCCAACCCCTCCCCCCCAACCCCCCTCAGCTTGTTTTATGACATTAAGAGTCTCTTTTGGTTTGTCTCCCTCCCGATCCCATCTTGTTTCATTTTTTCTTTTCCTACCACCTTAACCCCCACCCCCGTTGCATCTCCACTTCCTCATATCAGGGAGATCATGTGATAGTTGTCTTTCTCCAGTTGACTTATTTCGCTAAGCATAATACGCTCTAGTTCCATCCATGTCGTCACAAATGGTAAGATTTCATTTCTTTTGATGGCTGCATAGTATTCCATTGTATATATATACCACTCTTCTTTATCCATTCATCTGTTGATGGACATCTAGGTTCTTTCCATAACTTGGCTATTGTGCACATTGCTGCTATAAACATTTGGGTGCATGTGCCCCTTCCGATCACTACGTTTGTATCTCTAGGGTAAATACCCAGTAGTGCAATTGCTGGGTAATAAGGTAGCTCTATTTTCAATTTTTTGAGGAACCTCCATGCTGTTTTCCAGAGTGGTTGCACCAGCTTTCATTCCCACCAAGAGTGTAGGAAGGTTCCCCTTTCTCCACATCCTTGCCAGCATCTGTCATTTCCTGACTTGTTCATTTTAGCCATTCTGACTGGTGTGAGGTGGTATCGCATTGTGGTTTTGATTTGTATTTCCCTGATGCCCAGTGATGTGGAGCACTTTTTCATGTGTCTGTTGGCTATCTGGATGTCTTCTTTGCAGAAATGTCTGTTCATGTCCTCTGCCTATTTCTTGATTGGATTATTTGTTCTTTGGGTGTTGAGTTTGCTAAGCTCCTTATAGATTTTGGATACTAGCCCTTTTTCTGATATGTCGTTTGCAAATATCTTCTCCCACTCTGTCAGTTGTCTTTTGGTTTTGTTGACTGTTTCCTTTGCTGTGCAAAAGCTTTTGATCTTGATGAAGTCCCAACTGTTTATTTTTCCCTTGCTTCCTTTGCCTTTGGCATTGTTCCTAGGAAGAAGTTGCTGCGGCTGAGGTCGAAGAGGTTGCTGCCTGTGTTCTCCTCAAGGATTTTGATGGATTCCTTTCTCACATTGAGGTCCTTCATCCATTTTGAGTCTATTTTCGTGTGTGGTGTAAAGAAATGGTCCAATTTCATTTTTCTGCACGTGGATGTCCAATTTTCCCAACACCATTTGTTGAAGAGGCTGTCTTGTTTCCATTGGATATTCTTTCCTGCTTTGTCGAAGATTAGTTGACCATAGAGTTGAGGGTCTATTTCTGGGCTCTCTCTTCTGTTCCATTGATCTATGTGTCTGTTTTTGTGCCAGTACCATACTGTCTTGATGATGATGGCTTTGTAGTAGAGCTTGAAGTCTGGAATTGTGATGCCACCAACTTTGGCTTTCTTTTTCAATATTCCTTTGGCTATTCGAGGTCTTTTCTGGTTCCATATAAATTTTAGGATTATTTGTTCCATTTCTTTGAAAAAATTGGAAGGGATTTGATAGGGATTTTGATTAAATGTGTAGATAGCTTTAGGTAGCATAGACATTTTCACAATATTTATTCTTTCAATCCATGAGAATGAACATTTTTCCATTTCTTTGTGTCTTCCTCAATTTCTTTCATGAGTACTTTATAGTTCTCTGAGTATAGACTCTTTGCCTCTTTGGTTAGGTTTATTTCTAGGTATCTTATGGTTTTGGGTGTCATTGTAAATGGGATTGACTCCTTAATTTCTCTTTCTTCTGTCTTGTTGTTGGTGTAAAGAAATGCAACAGATTTCTGTGCATTGATTTTATATCCTGACACTTTACTGAACTCCTGTACAAGCTCTAGCAGTTTTGGTGTGGAGCCTTTTGGGTTTTCCACATATAGTATCATATCATCTGCAAAGAGCGATAGTTTGACTTCTTCTTTGCCGATTTGGATGCCTTTAATTTCTTTTTGTTGTCTGATTGCTGAGGCTAGGACTACTAGTACTATGTTGAATAGCAGTGGTGATAACGGACATCCCTGCCGTGTTTCTGACCTTAGTGGAAAAGCTCTCAGTTTTTCTCCATTGAGAATGATACTTGCGGTGGGTTTTTCATAGATGGCTTTGATAATGTTGAGGTATGTGTCCTCTATCCCTACGCTTTGAAGAGTTTTGATTAGGAAGGGATGTTGCACTTTGTCAAATGCTTTTTCAGCATCTATTGAGAGTATCATATGGTTCTTGTTGTTTCTTTTGTTAATGTATTGTATCACATTGATTGATTTGCGGATGTTGAACCAACCTTACTGCCCTGGAATAAATCCCACTTGGTCGTGGTGAATAATTCTTTTAATGTACTGTTGGATCCTATTGGCTAGTATTTTGGTGAGAATTTTTGCATCTGTGTTCATCAAGGATATTGGTCTGTAATTCTCTTTTTTGATGGGATCCTTGTCTGGTTTGGGGATCAAGGTGATGCTGGCCTCATAAAATGAGTTTGGAAGTTTTCCTTCCATTTCTATTTTTTGGAACATTTTCAGGAGAATAGGAATTAATTCTTCTTTAAATGTTTGGTAGAATTCCCCTGGGAAGCCATCTGGCCCTGGGCTTTTGTTTGTTTGGAGATTTTGGATGACTGTTTCAATCTCCTTACTGGT
>ML106562.1:14157-32781 GCA_003697995.1 Taxidea taxus jeffersonii
GGAGAAAGGGTTTTCTGATTTCAGAGTGCGATTGTTATGCCTATCTTTGGGATCTTGCACATTTGGAATGTATGAGAAAACATTGCATGAAACTTTTAATGTTGCAGTAACAAATTTATACAAAGGCCAAAACTTTGTTCCTAAAGAATTTCATGTCTTTTTAAATATACTATAATATATTTATGGCATTGATAGCTGATATATGCTCATATACCATCAAACGAAGGCATACGAATGACCCATCACTGCGACCCCACTTTTTTTTTTCTTTTGCAACTTAATGAAAGCCCAGACTGTGTCTTGTGGTGGTCCTCAGAGCGGCCAGAAGGAGTGCTGATGAATACTTTTGGTATCCAGCATCTTCTCATTGTTAAATTTCCCTTCATCATTTTTTGTATCTAGATATTTCTTGGAATTGATGCAGTATTACTTAATTCTTAAAATGACATCTTTAGGGGCGCCTGGCTGGCTCAGTGGGTTAAAGCCTCTGCCTTCGGCTCAGGTCATGATCCCAGCATCCTAGGATAGAGCCCCGCATCTCTGCTCAGCCTGCTTCCCCCTGTCTCTCCGCCTGCCTTTCGGCATACTTGTGATCTCTATCTGATACATAATTTTTTTAAAAAATCTTTAAAAAAAATGACATCTTTAAAAGCTGAAGTAAACTGGTAAAAGCATATTATTCTTTTTATGGTAACACAGTGTTGTCTTATTGGTAGTATTGTGAGATTTCTCAATCTAAAATAATCTAGATATAATCTTAGTTGAGCACTTTTCCCATGCTCACCTACACACATACAAAGCCAGAATCTTCCAGAGTAAAACTGCTTCTCGTGATTCTTGCCCCTCTTTATTCCTCCTGGCCAGTAGGGGTAACTTCTGAAATTTTCAGTCAGCCATAGAAAATGGGCATGTCTTACAAGGGTACCCATCTGTTGATTCATACTCCATGAAGACACACGCTTAATATACTTCCCTTAATATAAATTTATACTTAAAGGAAAATTTCTTCTTCTTCTCTTCTTATACTTAAAGGAAAAATTATCTTCTTTCCCCACCAGGCTTAAACTTACTTCTCACCATCAGAGTAGAAGGGCAATGTTTTCATGGTTTGAACGCTTCTTGTGTGTTCTTTGGTGGCTGCTCTTGGCTCATTGGTTATCAGTGCTGTTTGGCTATAAGCAAAGCTTGGTTTTGACTGTTGGAGCAGATATTTAATAATTTGCTTCAGATTAGTATCAATATACAAATAATAAAATTAAGATTATATTCTTTAAAGCTGTTCCAAAGAAGAAAGTTCCTGAAAAACCTGAAGTTCCCGAAAAAGTGGAGCTTAAGCCTCTGAAAGGTATTTCACAATTTGGAAAATGCATTTCTATGCAGCATCCCTCCATCAGGCTCCTTCCTCTTCCTGTCTTCTAGAATGTTATTTCTTTTTTTAAATCAGAGTAATTTCATTTATTTCTTATATTTTTATAGTTTTTATGGCCCTGGCTCATAAGTGTTGCTTCTTTTGTTTCCCATCAAGTTTCATACATTCATGGATATTGTTTATCTGTTTCATCTACATATGTCTTCTTGTATTTTCCTCAACTTAAAAATATTAAATGTTACTGGTTAGCTGAAATTAGCTCCAGGATACACCTTAGGTTAAAATGCAGAGAGCTAATAGAAGAAAGCTTTGGAATTTCACCTAAACAACAGTATTTTAGCCAGTGTCGGGGTGCTAAAAATAAGTCATGTCCTCCTTCTATATTATTGAGATGATTTGTAGGGATTTCCTCAGGGCTTTCCTGTCATTCTCTGGTCACTGACTCCAAGACGTTCTTTCAGACATACAGATCTCACTGAGAATTTTAGGGAGCATTCAGGATTGCTGCAGGTCATTTCTCAAAATTCATTTCTCTCGACACAGTATTTTCTGTGAGCAAACTTAGACCCTAAAGAAAAATAAATGGATCTTAAATTTTAGAAATTTTTCTGTTAAAAAGAAAGTTATTAATTTTTCTAGTAAGTATAATGGGTAGCAGCATTCTAGTTAAGTAATTAACACATCCAGATCCAGAAATTGAATGTTCTTGATTCACTCTGGAATTTTAGAAAAATCACCCTTCTGAGTATACATTTTCTGACTTATAAAATGGGGATCACAAAATAATATTACTATGCTGTTAACTAGTAATGAAGGAAAAACCACTTAAACATGAAAATGACATGTAATGACATATAGTAATTTTTAAAATAATAGCTGCAATGGTGTGTTCTGTACCTGAGTCTCAAATGTCAGTAAGACCTTAAAAATAAAATGATAATACAGAAAAACAAATGCAAAGAGTTCAAGCCCCATGTTAGGCTCCACAGCCTACTTAAAAAACAAACAAACAAACAAACAAAACCTATTTAGTGAATTGCAAATACCCTGCTTAAAGCACCAATTGGGAAGTTTCTTAGAAATATCTGAAGATTCAGATTTCATATGAGTAAACAAATAGGGCATTAAGTTATACAAATCAATAATGTTTTAAACTGATTTTCATTGACTACGTCACTAGAGAGGTAAGGTGGGTCATCAATCACCAAGCATTTCTCTTTCTTCCACTCAAATCCATGAGGGTTGTAGGAGAAGGAGGAGGCTGTTCCATATAATATCATACATCATGCCCAACAGTCACCAAAGATGCAAGAGAGGATGAACTTAGAATTCCTTGGGTCCCTTTTAGTCTAAAGTCAAGAACATTTTCTTATTCATTAAAAATGAGCTCCAACACCAGCTCTCAAATTCTATAGCTCTATAATTTCAGGTTAGTATTATTTCAAAAAGGAGATCTTAAGAAACGATATTTCCCTTCAGTTAGGAAAGTGAGAATGGACCTTTCCCAACATCAAGGTCATCAGCCACATCCCTTGGGTTCTTCCCTCACCAGTGGAGAAGATTGGATAATGATAAGAACACTTACCAGTATCATTTTAATGTAATAGACAGTTGGGGAGATACCAATGTAGATTTGAACAATCTATAATTATAGAGTGGGGCAAGGATGCTGTCAAGAACCCTGTATTTGATCAAAGATTCATAAAGTCAATATAGAATAACATCTATCCTCACTTAAGGTGACTATATTTGTTTGCAGTAAATGCACCAGAATGTGTCACAAGGCTAGATAAATGTTTGCAGAGGAAATAACTTGGAGTATATTATTTGCTTTTAAATTCTGTGATATTATTTTGCAACAAAAATTATGCACTATAGTTAACTAGTTTTGAAAGAGACCTTTTTCTTGTTGAAATTTACTTTTATATGAATTTACTTCAAAATCTGAAATCATATTCTTTTAAGTGCCTGGAGTTGAAAAGAAAGTTCGCAAATTACTTCCTGAACCTAAACCTCAACCAAAGGAAGAAGTTGTTCTCAAAAGCGGTATAGTATTTTTCAACTGTTTTGTTAGCTTTAAATTTATAAAAAATAGACTTGAAAGCTTACAAAACTGTTTCTGTCTCTTGGTTTTCTTTTAATCATTTACCTATTTATCAAAATCCGTTTATAGTTGCACTGAAAATTGAGAAGGCTATCATTTCCATAGCTTTTTTTTAAAAGAAGACAAATTTTGTGAGCATTCACAGTTCTGAAGTTTACATGCGTGGATATAACTAAATTGATCATACTCTAAGCTAATAATAATGACCCCAGTTCTCATGTTCATAGTCAAATTATATAGTAAAATACACTAAACCTATTAAATATTCTAAATCAGACCAACCTTTGTAAGTCTAAATGTAGTATTCAGTTTTAAAGTGTGATACAGAATCATCAGAACTAATAATATTTTAAAAAAACTGAACATGTCTTCCTACTGATAAAATCTTAAAGAATTGGAAGCAAGATATTCAGATGAGGAATCAAGTTCTGACATTTTCTTCACACAGAATTATGGGTATCTAGACTACATTTCTTTGGATATCTCCACTTAAGTAAACTTTATACTTATTTAAATACTCTTCATTATATTACCAGTGTTGAATTATGAATTCACTTTGTTGCTATTCAAATTATTCATTTGGTGTTTTGGTCATTTTTGCAACAGCATTGTCTCTGAACAACAGATTGTCTATGTATATGGGTGGAAAGTGACTCCCAGTGCTATTTTAATAATTTGACAACATTTGATTTAAAACAAACGAACAAACAAACAAGCACTTCTAGCATAAGGGCTAATTGGCCAGTGTACCAGGTCGCATGCTTTTCATTTTCCTTGTTCTGTGTGTTATTTGCATTGGTCGAGTGTGTTCAACATCTTCATTAGTGTGTTTGTCTTGGTTTACATATAAACCTTTTTGTCTTTTAAGTTCTAAGAAAAAGGCCTGAAGAAGAAGAACCTAAAGTAGAACCTAAAAAACTAGAAAAAATTAAAAAACCAGGTAGGAATCTCAGTAAACAATTATCTTCTAACAAAATGGACGTTTAACAAAAGGTTTATCTTGTAAACATCATCGGAGTTAAATATAAACATAGCTTCATATTTTGTGAAACAGTCTGTGCTTTCCATCGTCTGCTTTCTGTTTAAATATCTTTATAGTAATTTCCAAATCCATTCATGTACTTTCCCACACTTCGTTGCTGTTACTACTTGGCCCCAGGTTCTTCGGGTAGCAGTGACTATGAAATAATCAGGTCTGCTGCAAAATAGCTTCATGGGAGGGTGTTGGCAAATTCTGTGTTGGCACAGAATTTGGGGTCTTTTAAGGGGGTTCCTTGCTATCATTAGCCTATTCTCAAAGGGTGTATTTACTGGGAACTGTTATGGAAGTGATTTAGGAAGGGAGAGCTCATGGAGTTGGGACGCAAGTGGGTGGAGTAAGAGAAAGTAAAATAAATTGAGGCACAGTCAAGGGGAGAAAATAGAAATTAACTGATACAATATAAGGTTTTGTTAAAAGCCATTCAGAGGGATGCCTGGGTGGCTCAGCTGGTTAAGCGGCTGCCTTCGGCTCGGGTCATGATCCCAGCGTCCTGGGATCGAGTCCCACATTGGGCTCCTTGCTCAGCAGGGAGCCTGCTTCTCCCTCTGCCTCTGCCTGCCTCTCTGTCTGCCTGTGCTCCCTCTCTCTCTCTCAAATAAATAAATAAATAAATAAATAAAAAGCCATTCAGAGAGCTTTCAAAAAATAGTTTGATTCGATTATTTCAGGTCAGTTGATTTCTAAGTATTCAAATAACACTAGAAAATAATCTCATTCTCTTAAAGTACCAGAGCCACCTCCGAAAGCTGTTGCAGAGGCTGAAGTACCTCCAGCTACTGTTACAAAAAGAGAAAGGACGGTTCCTGAACCAGTTAAAGGTACAAACTTAATGGCACTTTCTTAGTTGTCTCTAAAAATACAGAAATGCGTCATTTAAAAAACCATCACACTGGCATTAAGATTTGAACACAGGCCCTTAATCTACTCATCACATACACTTTCATTTTCTTTATCATTTCACTCTTAGGTGCACTTGGCTAATGACCACCCACTTGTTAAATTTAAGATAAGTTTTAAGCACTAGGGGGAAAATGGATAATGAGATGCATAACAACATTAGAACCAGTAAAATGCTTTACAGTATTTTCCAAGTATTTTGTTTCAGATGCAAAATAAACTTAGGTCAGATACTTGATATACTGACCATAGGTGTTTAAATTTCACTAGCTCCCAAGATGTATTAGGTCTGCCTAATTTTGGTTTAATTTTGTGAAAAACTTCAGAAGTCTTCAAAAAAAAAAAAAAAACTTCAAATAACTTGCTTACAACTGTGAATTATTTTAGTGCCTGAAATTAAGCCAGCAATACCTCTCCCTGGACCTGAACCAAAACCAAAGCCTGAACCAGGTAAGCAAGCCCATCCCCAGTGTCAACAGCATATTCCTTCATGCTTCTTACAAATAATACGTCAAATAACAAAAAGCAACCAAGCAAAAGCAAGGATCTAATTGGTTTTCATGAAATAATTCATGAAAGGGGCTCACCCTGTCTGGCGAATAGAGAGGCACTCCGAGGAGTTAATACAGAATGGTGGGTTTTTATAGACAGAGGATGAGGACAGGAAAGTCATGAGCAAAAGACAAGATTGTTGCAGAGGAGGTTGTCTGCTAGAGGGAAAAAGGGGGGGGGGGTGTTTGGTTTTTGTTTGTTTGTTTGTTTTATCATGTAAATGATCTCATTCTTTCTCTGGGGAGATAGAGAGGACCCAATAGACTCACTGGCACTGATGGAAAGAGAAATTTGCTGGCTGACCAGTTAAAGCCACATAGCTGTGGGGAGGTTGAAACTGCGATTAGACTGGGTATTAAGTCCCATTTTGGGAAGTTGATCTAAGTAACACCCCTTTGAGCCTGTTTGTTTTTTAACAAATATGTAGTTATTTAAAAAAACAAGGAAGTAAAAGTCAGCATGTATCAGATGATTGGGACATCAGATAATGTCCCAATGTATTTTTAGAGTTTATTATTTTTTATTCCATATAATTAAATATATTGGGATATGTTGGATATATCATTACATTATACTGTAAAAAGATCATGCTATTATTATACTATTCTCTGAAAAACTAGTGATTTGAAAATTTCAAAGTTACATCAGAAAAGGCAAATAGGCCACCAAATGAGATTTTAGGAAGAGATGAATGGGCACATTAATGCAATGGACATCTCTCTACAGAAGTAAAAGTCATCAAACCACCTCCCGTGGAGCCAGCACCCACCCCCATCGCTGCCCCAGTGACAGTGCCTGTGGTTGGAAAGAAAGCAGGTAGTTATTCTGCAGTTTTCTTTTTGTTTGTTTTTTTGGTGGCTTAATAAAAGTTTTCATCCTTCATTAAAATGCAGACCCTCTGCATTGTGGGGGGCTTGGGGGACAGAAAAAGAATAAATGAAACAAGATGGGATCAGGAGGGAGACAAACCATAAGAGACTCTTAATCTCACAAAACAAACTGAGGGTTTGCTGGGGGTAGGGGGGTAGGGAGAGGGTGGTTGGGTTATGGACATGGGGGAGGGTATGTGCTATGGTGAGTGCTGTGAAGTGTGTAAACCTGGCGATTCACAGACCTGTACCCCTGGAGCTAATAATACATTATATGTTTATAAAAAATTTTTTTAAATTTATTTAAAAGAAAATGCAGACCCTCTTTTGTTGAAAGAGGCATCATCAGCTAGGAGGGGTGGGTAATAAATTCTGGATTAAATTTTCTTCCTCTGATGTCCTTTCCCAACTTGATCTCTCACCCATGGGTATATACTGTGTATTGACCGGAAGATGCATTCCTTCAAAGCATCATTGCTTTATATGCTTTTGAAATTAAGTAATGAATATGTTCAAAGCTGATGAAAACTCAGAAACAGACTCTCTAAGGACATACATACAGGCAGCCCACGGATATTCCAATTTCCCATGTGCCCTGTAGGAATCATTTGTCATATTTTTTTTAAATGACTGCATATTAACAAAATGAAAAAGTTCTGGAAATGGGTAGTGTTGATGATTGCAAACTGTGAGTGTACTTAATGCCACTGAATTGTATACCTTAGGATGGTCAAAATGATAAATGTTATGTTAGGTTTATTTTACTACAATAAAAACGGGAGAGATCAAAAATAGGAGAAGAATAAAGGCATTTGCTGAAAGCAATTTTTTAATCCTAAATATGTTGGTGATTTAGCTTGGTCACATCATTGACCAGAATGATACTGATCAAAATATGCCTTCTTGGAAGTAGCAAAGTATTCTCCACGGAAGCCACACAAATAAAGCCATTTTCTCTTCATGTTAATATTTATAATAAAGAATATGACTCACCCCTCCTGGTTTACTACCAAACATTAAATAGGTCTAAAAATTGTTTAAATGCTGAGTTTTCTTTTTATTTCAGAAGCCAAAGCACCTAAAGAGGAGGCTGCCAAGCCAAAAGGTCCCATCAAAGGTAAGTCATTTCCCTGCTCCTAAATTAGAACCTTTCACTCTGGGCAACTTCACATTCAAGGGGGGAAAAGTTTCAAAATTTATGACAATCTTTATTATTCCTAGTTGATTCTATGCTTTGGGATAAAACTAATATGTCTTCTGGTAGTTCAAGTAATATGCCTCTAATATTATCCAAGTGGGTATTATGTATAACCAACTATATTTTAGCATAATGAACCCTATAAATTCTTAGCTTAGTCCTCATATACATGGTATTTATACAGGACAGATAAAACAATTAGACCTTAATCGGGATATTTTATATTCGGGTTTAAAACTTGAAAAAATGAAGAACATTTCTTATTCATGGATTCCTTATGCTTTTTCATTTTCCGGTCTGAAGAAGGCACTATAAATTCAGTTGGTCTTTCAACTGCCTCGTCTTTAATTTTCTGTTCTTGTCTTCCAGTTGCTCTACCACTGGTTTGATCCAGCAGGCAGCCAAGTGTGCGCTTCTGGCCCTTAGGAAAATGCTAAATCAACATTTAACTTTCTTTTGAATTAGGTGTTGCCAAAAAGACTCCTTCGCCAATTGAAGCTGAAAGGAAAAAGCTAAGACCAGGAAGTGGTGGAGAGAAGCCTCCTGATGAAGCCCCATTCACTTACCAGCTAAAGGCTGTGCCCCTCAAGTTTGTGAAGGAAATCAAAGACATTGTCTTGACTGAAGCAGAGTCAGTGGGGTCTTCTGCCATCTTTGAATGTTTAGTCTCCCCCTCCACTGCAATTACAAGCTGGATGAAAGATGGTAGCAACATCCGTGAGAGCCCAAAGCATAGATTCATCGCAGATGGGAAAGACAGAAAGCTTCATATCATGGACGTCCAGCTTTCCGATGCTGGCGAATACACCTGTGTTTTACGTTTGGGAAACAAGGAGAAGACCTCCACGGCTAAACTTGTTGTAGAAGGTAATTTCCAGCCTGCCAAATACGATCCCTATTAAACTTTAACACAACACACCTCATTAGCAATTGTTTGTAACTTGAGCCAAAACCTCTCATTTCCAAGTTTTTTTTTAATCATTGAAGAGATTGTATGTATATTGAAGTGTTTGCAGATCTTTAACACTGAAATTCTCCACAGAACTTCCTGTGCGTTTCGTAAAAACACTTGAAGAGGAAGTCACGGTGGTCAAAGGACAGCCACTGTACTTGAGCTGTGAGTTAAACAAAGAGCGTGACGTGGTCTGGAAGAAGGATGGGAAGATTGTGGTGGAGAAACCTGGCAAAATTGTGCCTGGCGTCATCGGCCTGTTGCGAGCCCTGACCATCAATGATGCAGATGACTTTGATGCTGGAACCTACACAGTTACTGTGGAAAATGCCAACAACCTGGAATGTTCATCCTGCGTCAAAGTAGTAGGTTAGTACTTGCCTGGGAAATTGTGTTCTGCTTATCATACTTATTAGTACTTCTTATTATATTGACAAAACGGAAGAGAGAATTTTATTTCCCAGACTCGGACCTTATCTAAGATGGGGGAATATCAACCATCATAGCAAGTTAATTATATCCAGTTTTGAGAATTTTTTTTCAGTTCTGAAATTTACTAGGGACGTTATTTCTGTTACTTGTTCAGGTCATGACTGTTTTTTCTGACCTCATTTTCATGCAGAAGTCATCAGAGACTGGCTGGTAAAACCTATACGAGATCAGCATGTGAAACCAAAGGGGACGGCTGTTTTCTCCTGTGTGATAGCAAAGGAAACTCCAAACATTAAGTGGTTCAAAGGATATGATGAAATCCCACTGGAACCAAATGATAAGACTGAGATAGTAAGAGACGGAAAACAGCTATTCCTCAAAGTGAAGAATGCAACACCGGAAGATATTGATGAATACGCGGTGGAGATTGAAGGGAAACGATACCCGGCAAAGCTGACACTTGGAGGTAAAGAAAAAAAAGTCTTTCTTATATTCTAAAAGATAATTTTGTATGTGAATAAGGCAAAGTAACATACAAAAAAAAAAGAAAGAAAGCAAAGTGTTGTTAGATTGTTTAAAGCATTGTGATTTTTCATCCCTGACCAATACAGACCGTGAAGTTGCATTGCTTAAACCCATAGAGGATGTTACCATTTATGAGAAAGAAAGCGCAAGCTTTGATGCAGAAATCTCAGAGGCAGACATTCCTGGACAGTGGAAACTGAAGGGAGAACTTCTTCGGCCCTCACCTGTGAGTCATTTCCCATTTAAGTTGTCAGTCACACAAAATATCCACATTAGTATGTCTTTAGTTTGACATTCCAATCTGGTTCCATGACAATGCTGTTCTTTGAGGATTCTAGTCTCAAAGAGGGGAAGAACCTTGATGCGCTATTTGTGGACAGCTCCGGCAATGTTTAAATATTTTATGACTAGACATTTTTACTCACTTTTATTAGTAGTAATTTTTAGGACATCTGTAGACAGGGGTACATGGGTAAATGGGAAACATTTCTCCTCGCTGGAACTTAAGTCATTCAAATGCTAACCAAGACCGTTATTTTTCAGACCTGTGAAATCAAAGCAGAAGGTGGAAAACGCTTCTTAACTTTGCACAAAGTCAAACTGGACCAAGCTGGGGAAGTCCTTTACCAGGCACTTAATGCGTTTACCACTGCCATTCTGACAGTAAAAGGTATGTATGGGCTTATAGAACACATGGGGAGGACTCGACTTCATTTCACAGCCCCGTGCGTTCTGGAAACCTCATTCTTAACGTTTGAATTTCAGAAATCGAACTTGACTTTGCTGTGCCCCTGAAGGACGTCACTGTTCCAGAAAGGCGACAAGCTCGATTTGAATGTGTCCTCACTCGAGAGGCAAATGTGATATGGTCTAAAGGACCTGACATAATCAAGGCATCTGACAAGTTTGATATCATTGCTGATGGAAAGAAACACATACTTGTTATCAATGATTCTCAGTTTAATGATGAAGGGGTCTATACTGCGGAGGTAGAGGGCAAGAAGAGCTCGGCACGATTATTTGTTACAGGTAAGAGCTGATGAGATCTAGCCATAGTATCCCCCATGTAAGCACACAAACACATGACTGTAAAGACAGAATGCTGCGTTCCATTCCCAGCCTGTCAGCCAGGGCTGTGGCTGGACCAGCCCTTGTGGTTCTTACTATGACTGCAAGATGCCCTCACAGTAACCATCAGGAAACAGTGAAAGAGACAGGTTTATTACCTACAGGACCTGGAAATTACACTGCACACCTGGGGCCACAGAGTCGGGTTTTTTTGGTTTTGGTTTTGGGTTTTTGTTTTGTTTTATTTTTTATTTTTGGAGGAGGGGGTGAGAGAGAGTGGGCTTGGGTTCTGCTTTTATTGAGGTTGAGGCTGGGAGTCTATGGTTTTATGGGCTCACTCTTTGCTGGTGAATTTAAAACATAAGAGCAGGAAGTTAAATTGAGGGAAGGAAAAACAAAACAAGCTGTCCAAGTGGTCAGTTATCAAAATCAGCCAAGGTCTCAGAGACAGAGGAGCCTGTGGGGCATGGTGGGGAGGGGCCGAGGCTGGCTGCTGATCTAGCCTGTGGCTGGCAGTGTGTTCACTCAAGACGGCCATCTCTGAGGTGGGCGCTTAGCAGTCAAAGCTGAGGTCAGGTACTTGCATTACAGAGAGAAAAGCCAACTCTCAAGGTTTATGCCACAAACACCAAGTTCTAATAGGGATAAGTGACAGTGGGCACCACAACTTTACTGTCACTTTGTCACCAAAAGAAGTCCCGTGCCCTTTTTTAATGGAGGATAGATCCATTTGAAACGGTGAATAAATACATGCTCTGTGAAATGGATCCTTTTGACCTTGGCAGATTAGAGCGGACTATTTCTGAAGGTAAATTGTGTTTCTAAGCACATTCTCCACACTGAACACTGCAGGTATACGGCTGAAATTCATATCGCCTCTTGAAGACCAAACAGTGAAAGAAGGCGAAACAGCAACTTTCATTTGTGAGCTTTCTCATGAAAAGATGCATGTAGTCTGGTTCAAAAATGATGCCAAACTCCACACGAGCAGAACCGTACTCATCTCCTCTGAGGGCAAGACTCACAAACTGGAAATGAGAGAAGTGACTCTGGATGATATATCCCAGATAAAGGCTCAAGTTAAGGACCTGAGCTCCACTGCAAACCTGAAGGTCTTAGGTAAACATGACCAACGAGGACTGGGTAGCCAGTTTGGGGATAGCGAGAGGGGGTGGTCGTTGAATATTTTACCACTTGTGATTCCAGTAAACTTTAATCTTCACATTCTCCTGATGATCTACTGACTGGCTTTTCCAGAGGCCGATCCCTACTTCACTGTGAAATTACACGACAAAACTGGAGTGGAGAAGGATGAGATTATTCTGAAGTGTGAAGTAAGCAAAGACGTGCCAGTGAGATGGTTCAAAGATGGCGAAGAGATTGTACCATCAACGAAACACTCTATCAAGACAGATGGCCTGCGCCGCATCCTAAAAATCAAGAAGGCAGAGCTTAAAGATAAAGGCGAATACATGTGTGACTGTGGCACCGACCAGACAAAAGCCAATCTTAACATTGAGGGTGAGTTGCTGAGAATTTCTCGTCTCACCCTATCTGTGCATGCAGTGTATGTGTTCAGTCATCCTAACGAAACTCTGTGTACTTCCAGCTCGACTAATAAAAGTGGAAAAACCTCTGTATGGAGTAGAATTGTTTGTGGGTGAAACAGCTCGCTTTGAAATTGAACTTTCTGAACCGGATGTTCATGGCCAGTGGAAGTTAAAAGGAGAGCCTTTAACTGCTTCCCCTGTAAGTCAAGATCATCTGATCACACAGTGAGGGGCTTGCTTGGTTGTTTGGGGTTAAAAAAAAAAATGGGCTTTGGGTCTAAAATGTCTTGATGATTGGTAAGGATCACCAGTTATGACAGTGACTTTCTTCTTGCTCTGTTCTTCTACCTCTCACTCCAAATAGGACTGTGAGATCATTGAAGATGGGAAGAAGCATATTCTGGTCCTTTATAACTGCCAGCTGGCTATGACAGGGGAGGTCTCCTTCCAGGCCGCCAATGCCAGATCTGCAGCCAATCTGAAAGTGAAAGGTATGCTTTGCCTGTCAGACACCCTTTTGTTATTTTCTCTGCAAGACTTCAAGGCCCTGAGCTGACTGGGAGGTGTGGGGGTCGTGAACGGAACAGAACATAATCTGGCCTTACCCACCCCATCCTCTCTTTGCAGAGCTGCCACTCATCTTCATCACGCCTCTCAGTGACATTAAAGTCTTTGAGAAAGATGAGGCTAAGTTTGAGTGCGAAGTGTCCAGGGAGCCCAAAACGTTCCGTTGGCTGAAAGGAACCCAGGAAATCACAGGCGATGACAAAGTTGAGCTTATAAAGGATGGCACTAAACACTCCCTGGTGATCAAGTCAGCTGCTTTTGAAGATGAAGGAAAATACATGTTTGAAGCTGAAGATAAACATACAAGTGCCAAACTGATCATTGAAGGTAAATATTCTTTATGAAATAGACCACATTTTATTTATTTTTTCTTTTTTTGCTTTTATTTTTGTAATTCCTCCTGAAGGGCAGGAATTAATGAGGTTTTCTTTTCTGGCTAGGAATCCGACTCAAATTCCTCACCCCACTCAAGGATGTAACAGCCAAGGAGAGGGAGAGTGCTGTGTTCACTGTGGAGCTCTCCCACGACAACATCCGGGTTAAGTGGTTCAAGAACGACCAGCGCCTGCACACCAGCAGGTCGGTCTGGATGGATGATGAAGGAAAGACTCATTCCATCACATTCAGGGACCTCTCTATAGATGATACCTCTCAAATTAAAGTGGAAGCTATGGGGCTAAGTTCAGAAGCTAAACTCACTGTGCTCGGTAGGTGTTTTTTTGTTTGTTTTTTCTATTTATTACATTAAACTCAGCAGAAATTTGTGGAGAATCTATTATAGAAGATAGTCTACCAAGCGTTATGGTACCTGGAAGCAGCCCCTGTCCTTGAGAAACTCTCACATGTGTTACCAGGCATCTTCATAAAATATTTTTACCTAAAAATATGAGGACTCTCATGTCATGAAGACTCAAGCCCACAAAAGAGCCAGTTCAGATCAGAAATAAAACTCTTAATTATTGAGCTCTGTCATGTGTAAGAGGGGTTACAAACACTTCCCTTCTCCTCACTTTATCAAACTGATTTCAGGAAAGTGTTTTCAAACTTCTTTTAAGAGAAGAAACACAGAACTTACATTCATCAAAGTCATTATTTTTCTTGACCCCTTAATATCAAGCAGATTACATATAAAGTCTCACATATATAGAAATTATTAAAGGCAAACTATTGATATAAGAAAAACTAGTAATGTGAATCTGAAAGCTTTAAGGTGGACATAATTTGCTAAGGAATTAGAAATTTAGCTGAGTCATGAAAGAACACGTCAATATATTTGAAGCTAAATTTCATAGTGTCTTTCAAACTACTGTCAATAATATACTTCAGAATATAAGATAGACGGATTAGTTCTTGATAAATCACATGCCCTGGTTCCCTCTTTAACATACAGAGAACTTCTGAACATGAACATGTTAAATAAGCAAAACTTGTTTTAAAACCATTTTAAAGTATGCCCAGAACTCTGCAAGCTGCCTCTTGAACTTTCCGAGGGATTGCATTTCCTTGGTGATTAATGAGACGTTTTCACTTATACTTTACTTGCAGAGGGAGATCCATACTTTACCGGAAAGCTTCAAGATTACACTGGTGTAGAGAAAGATGAAGTGGTTCTACAGTGTGAAATTAGCAAAGCAGATGCGCCGGTGAAATGGTTTAAGGATGGGAAGGAAATAGAGCCATCTAAAAATGTTGTCATTAAGGCAGATGGCAAGAAGCGCATACTCATCCTAAAGAAAGCCTTGAAACCAGATATTGGACAGTATACCTGTGACTGTGGGACAGATAAGACCTCAGCAAAGCTTAACATTGAAGGTGAGGAGACGCCTGTGAGCTCCAGTCTTGAAGCTGCTGGGGTTTTTTTCTGCCAGAGGCTGATGACCCATGCCGCCTGTTCCCTTTTCTAGATCGGGAGATCAAGCTGGTGCGGCCTCTGCACAGCGTGGAGGTGATGGAGACTGAGACGGCCCGCTTTGAAACCGAAATCTCGGAGGAGGATATCCACGCCAACTGGAAACTCAAGGGAGAGCCGCTACTCCAGACACCTGTGAGGCTATTTCTGAACTTGTCAACACCTAGAGGAGCTATGTGACATAAAAAAGGATAGGCAAAAAGTCAGAGTGCGTGCAGGGCATTTAAAACGTGATATCGGGTTCTCCATCAGACCTCAGGCCAAAGAGAGACACTAGGATCTACAACTGTGCACAGACAGGCACGCTTGCCTTCCTTTTGATCCGGCATACTGGTATAAGGTTGCAGATAACCTGCGATGCTGCTAGTTGGTTCCAAATTATACAGATAGACGTCTTGCTTTCCTGATAGTACCTGCAAACCTTATTTCATGAAAAAGACCTCAAAACTATATCAAATCTCCTCGCTAGTTATTTGTGACATTCCTTTCATTAAGCTAGGATGGCCTCGGAAAAAATACCAAAGACTGTTTCCTATGAAACCTTTTTTTCTCCCTTGGCACAGGATTGTGAGATCAAGGAAGAAGGCAAAATGCACTTCCTGATTTTGCACAATTGCCGCCTGGACCAGACTGGTGGGGTGGATTTCCAAGCTGCCAACGTGAAAACTAGTGCCCACCTCCGAGTGAAACGTAAGTTGGACGTGTTCCTGGTGAAAAGAAAGGATGTGCTCTTGCAGAAATGGAACGTAACAGTAATTGGATTTATTTAATTAATTAGAAAACATTGAGGTCCAGAAACTGGCTTTCTTGTATTTACTTCTTTGACCTCCTACTACACACAAGGTTCAGATTCCAAAGTTTTGGAAATTTCCCTGACCTTTCTGGCCTTTGGAACAAAAGAAACTTAATCAAGTCATATTCTCCTGCTTTGTACTCGTTCCATTCAGAGTAGTAATGCATGCCATGAGGACCTAAGTGAACACTCGAAAAGACCCCATCCCTCGATGCCTATAACTATAGCACTATAGAAAACCTCAGCTGTGTGGGTACTCGGACTCAAGAAGGGAGGCGGGGTGCGTGAGCTAACATTTTTGGAAGGTGCGAAGTGTTTGATGGATATGGACAGGCTATGTGATCGCGGGGCCCCGTCCTCTCCCAATCACAGTCTTAGTTATTTTGGAAGTCACATACCACATGTAGCAAGAGGAACTTGATGCCTGGCAGAGACAGATGCAGCACAGATTTCTTGCTGACCTCATGCATCACAACGGCAGGGCCCCTACGAATATCCACCCTCCAGCTACCAGCTCTCCCCTTCTCAGCACCACGGGGCCACGTTCACATGAGCGTTAAAATGGTGGCCAGTCCTGCAGCTCTTTCCTTCTTGAAGAGAGCGACCACGAAGATTAATAACTAAGTGTATTCGTTCTTTTGGAATTACAAAATGAGTGATCCCGCGCTGTTTCCTTCTTCTCACAAAGCACGAGTAATTGGTCTTCTGAGGCCGCTGAAGGATGTCACGGTGACCGCAGGGGAGACAGCCATCTTCGACTGTGAGCTCTCTTACGAGGATATCCCGGTGGAATGGTATCTCAAAGGGAAGAAACTCGAGCCCAGCGAGAAGGTAAAAAGCAGGCGTGTGGTTGCCGTGTCCTGCTCTTCCTTTTCTCTCACACTCTCCATCTCCACCTGTATGTTCCTTGTTCTTTGTTCTTCCTAATGCCCCTTCTTCATCCTCGCCCTTCCCCTTCCCTACTCTAGCCTGACTTCCGTTGAAATTAGAAAGCAGATTCATCACATCTTGGTTGGACTTAGCCTGATGGTATTTTTATTGAAGTGGAAATAAAAATTTCAAGTGTGATAAGGCTTTTTTGTTTTTTTGAGAAAAAGGCAGACGCTCATTAGTTATTAGTGATTGTTTGATTAACCGGAAGACAAGAGGGATCAAAAAGGCCTTCTGATCAGATGCATTGTAACCACAGCCCACATTCAGTTTTGTGACTAATTTTCTCCGTGCTCTCTAGTGTTCTGCATATAAGGGGATTAAGAAGAGAAGATGGAAATTCCATTTCAGGCAGTTGATCAAGTAGTTGAGATAACTTCTGGGCAGATTTGCTCTTCAAGCATTTCTGCAAGGCTATTTTTAACCCTCAAGTGCTTTGAGCTGTGCAAATTCTGGAATGCCAAGTGGACTATTTACAGTGCAGCTGACAGTTGTGACAAGGAGGGCTCTGAGGTTATCCACATGTGTGTGCAAATATACATTAAGATGGAGGAAATAACCACCTCTCGGTGTTCGCTCTTCTGTGCCCCAAATTTTAGCAATAAGTAAAAACTGAGATGACCATTCAGATAGACCCAAAACATAATTTCCCTAAATTGAGCTATCTGTTCTGCCCACTGCAATAGTCTGTATGTTTAAATTATCTTTATAATTCTCCATTTATTTTGAATTCTTGGAATAAAACCTACAGAGAATGTCCAACATGGGTTGGAAATAAAGGGCAATACATTATTCTAGGACCTTTTATTCAATATTTAAAAAATCATATTGAAGATGGCATCAAAGCTTCAATACAAATCAAACTTTTAAGAGGTGAAGGAATAAAAGTTAAAAGGGATCCAGGTAGCAAAGAGCCACAAAGTTGAGTGATGTAATTAATAAGAAGGCAAACGCTTTTGAACAGCTGTAGTAAAACAAACAAAAAAAATGAGTATTCTACCGCAGCGATTAAAGGGGAATTCAGTAACAAAGTCTGCCTGCTATACAGACAGTAATGGCCAATCAGTCTCCTCTTTTGCCAAGGACAGAAAAAGCCGCTGTACATTCAAATATGGCAGCATGAGAATTAAGTTACATGTGAGGACACATTCCCTGCAGCAAGGTCTTCTAAATACTTAACTGGGTGATAGAGGCATCTCCACCTTCAAGTTTGCTTTTTTTTTTTTTTTTTTAAATGTACATTTGTCCTGTGAAGTGTGGCTTCATTGCTTTCATGTCCAAATGCAGAGAACTGGCTGATCCTTTGGACATTTGTAAACTCATGATTTCAGGAGAGGAACACATTGCTTAAGGACTATATTATTCTTTTGCTACTGAGACTCTTTTGATCAAATTAAGAGTTTTTAATTAAAAGATCAGTCTCATTATTTCTAATGTAAGAAATGCTACTATTTTAATTTGAAATGTAGATTCATAAAAAATGTATCCACATTTAAATATGTATATATATGTATGTATGTATATATGGTCACTAAACTTCTTTCTGGTAATAAAAAGATCACCTTACTATAATTCTTTGGGTCCTCCTTGTGTCTCTCTTGGCACAAGAATTTTAATTCTTTACTTTAGCCATCCAAAATATCAAACAGGTCAGCTGTTTGTGAACTTGCTCTTGTATTACTTTTATATCTCTTTTTTAAAAGAACTTAAAGAGGGGCACCTGAGTGGCTCAGTTGGTTAAGCATCTGCCTTCAGCTCAGGTCATGATCTGAGTCCTGGGATTGGGCTCCCTGCTCAGTGGGGAGTCTACTTAGCCCTCTCCTTCTGCCCCACCCCGCTCATGTTCTCTCAATCTCTCTCACAAAAA
>ML106562.1:33181-45842 GCA_003697995.1 Taxidea taxus jeffersonii
TTTTTTTTTTTTTCCCCCAAAAAATTAGGTGGTCCCACGTTCAGAAGGAAAAGTTTATACACTGACTCTGAGGGACGTAAAGTTAGAAGATGCTGGAGAAGTCCAGCTAAGAGCAAAAGATTTCAAAACTCATGCCAACCTCTTTGTGAAAGGTAATTACAAAGCTTATTTTTAAAAACATGTGTAATGCAGAGGTTCATAAATAATGTCAACTCTCAATTATGAGGAGTACCATAGATCATTAAAATCCACCAAATATCCAAATTTTACTTTTTTGGCCTAACAAAATAGTTCACAGGCTATTTAAAAAAAAAAAGTCAGAATGGAGTAGAATATGTTTTACTTCCTCTTCCTGTCTCCCCTGTTTATGTTGCTTTCAATAAATGGCTGGAGGAAGAATTATTATCAAACTGGGTATCAATAAAATTATTAACCGAGACTCGGCTACTATGTCCTCGATGTTTTGTATGGTTTAAAACAACATCTTTCCTCTGTACATACCAATAATGATAAAATGTCATTATTAGAGGAAAGCATCCAAATGGAATCAAGACTTACAAATGCAATTTAAAAACAGAAAAAGTCCTGGCAGTTTCAGAAGAAAGTTAAGGAGGTGCTCAGACTCTTGGAGAAGGAAAGGAAAACTATCTTGCCTAATTAGTGTGATTCTTTCAGAACCCCCCGTTGAGTTCACTAAGCCTCTTGAGGACCAGACAGTCGAAGAAGAAGCCACCGCCGTCCTTGAGTGTGAAGTATCCAGAGAAAATGCTAAGGTGAAATGGTTCAAAAACGGGACAGAAATTCTCAAAAGCAAGAAGTATGAAATTGTGGCTGATGGCAGGGTCAGAAAACTTATTATACACGGCTGTACCCCAGAGGATATTAAAACATACACTTGCGACGCTAAGGATTTTAAGACTTCCTGTAACCTGAACGTCGTGCGTAAGTATTCTTACACGGAACTTTTCATTTGCAACTCTTTGATAACAACAACAACAACAACAACAACTACAAATCCTGCCACAGTTTGCATGCCCTTCTTGGCCTAACTGCTTTCTTGGCAACTTACAGTATCAATACTGACATAACCTGATCCTTTATGTGTTTGAAAAAAAAAAAAAAAAAGGAAAGAAAAGCTGTTCTACTACATCTGGTCTGATAAGGACACATTGATCCCTTTCACTGTGGTTCTGACCAGTGAGCAGAGGTGCTCTTTGTTTACAGCGGTAAAGCTACCATAGGAATATCCTGAGACAGATAAGGACAAATTGAATGAAAGAGACAAAAAAGGAGTCATGATTTTAAAAAAGGAAAAAAAAAAAAAAAGAGGAAAGAAAGAAAGGAAAGCAATTTCCACTTGGAAAGAAATGAATTCTCAGGTGTCAGGAACAGCTAGAAAATGAGCATGAAATTTCAGTTTGAATGGGATCACGCTCAAGTCCCCTGTAATACGATAAAGCCTGCTTACACAATGCTATCTCTGAAAATAAGAAGGGATAATCAGGTGGAGCGAAGCCTGGATTCTTGGAGTCCTGTGAATGAAGAGAATGAGAATGGTTTTTAGCATTACTGTTTCGTTTGGTGAAAAATACATCTTGCTTCTAAATGTCATGTGCTAGCTCTTTTCTTCCTTCATTCGTTTGTCCAGTGATAACATTTTCCAGTGTGTATTTTTGTGCAACAGCTGCTGTTTGGTTTAGTTGCTTCCCATCTGTCAACAGCTATAAAATAGTGGCTTTGATTGTGCTCCCATGCGTCTTGTACTGTTTTATTCTTTCTTCTTTGTGGGCACTCTGCTTTTAGCTAATGAGAGAGTAGCTTCTTGGGTCTCCTTCTTCCCTTTGTCATCTCCTTTGCTGCCACACCACGACAAGCATATCTTCAATCCCATTGGCCAGCATTTGTGTCCCAGAGTTTCACTGATCAAGAACGATCATCCTGGGAAGGACTCACAAGGAGCCCTAAAAGAAGGAGGGACAAGGGGGCAGCCCTCTGATTCTACCCATCTGCTGACTTAATTCTGGAAATAAATGAAACAAGATATATATAAAAAACAACAACAACAACAAATCACCCACCCATATAAAACATATTGCTTTGTTGCACTAATAGATGTCTGACTTATGTGTGACATCTTTGAAGCTGATTAGAAAAGAAAGAAAGAAAGAAAAAAGCTAAGCATGTGTGATTTCAATTGCAGACTCATGCCTCTCAGCCGTAGACAAGACTGGTTATAGCACTTCAAGCTGCATTATCACTGAATTCTGCTAATATCTCCAAGATTATTATGTAGCCTGCCTTAAATAAAATAATGTTTCTTTGCTACTGGTGTTTCCTGTGACAATATCAGGAAATGGTCTGATTTCTGGAGCAGTATCAAAGAGAATTTTCCTTCTCTGGAGCAGTATCAAAGAGAGTTTTCCTTCTGGCCATCATTCAGGAGAACCTTGTCGGTCATTGACAGGTTGTAGATACAGATATGTAATCCACTGGACACATAGTATGCCACATAGTTTTATGAAACCTACAGAGATATTTTAAAAAAAAGAAAAAAGCAAAGCATCATACATGAATGGCAGCTCCAAGTGCTTTCAAAGTCTGTTGTAGCCTATTAAAGATGGAAAGGCCCTGCAAAGGGCCAGAGTAAATTGTTACTCTCTACAAAGAGTACAAAGAGTACATTGATAACAAATGTCAGAGTAAATTGCTAGAAACCTCATTTTGAATTCTGATGACCTTCTCTTACAGCTCCTCATGTGGAATTCTTAAGACCACTCACCGATCTTCAAGTTAAAGAAAAAGAAATGGCTCGGTTTGAGTGTGAAATTTCCCGAGAAAATGCTAAGGTCTGTGACTGTATGATTGCTGTCTTGTGTTGTCAGATACCTTTGTTCACTTTTGGCCCAGAAAAAAATGGGGAAAAAAAGGAGAAAGTATGGAATCAGATCTGAGTATCACTTTGCCTTCAGACTAAAGATTATTACTTTGGTGTGAAATACATACTTGATCCCATTGTTTTCTTTGTATTATTATTTATTAACTATTACTTGAAAAACAATGGACTTGGGTGCCTGGGTGGCTCAGAGGGTTAAGCCTCTGCCTTTGGCTCAGGTCATGATCTCAGGGTCCTGGGATGGAGCCCCATATGGGGCTCTCTGCTCAGCAGGGAGCCTGCTTCCCGCCCCCTCTCTGCCTGCCTCTCTGCTTACTTGTGATCTCTCTCTTTGTGTCAAATAAATAAATAAAATCTTTTTTAAAAAATGAAAAACAATGGACTCACAATCAGGAGATTCAGATATTATTGGTTTGGGCCATATGAAATTGCTGTGTTCTTAGGCCGAGAACAAATATCTGTAATTTCATGTGTCTCATTAACTACCATTGGCAAGTCAGCTGCGAGGCTCAGTTTACACATCTGAAAACAAATGTGATCCCATTATCTTTAACAACTGGTGGTAGTATCACAGCCTCTCACTTAACAATAGCAGACGGAGTTTGTTCTTGCCCTTTTGGGTCTAGGTTATATTTGTACTTACCACTCTGGTTCTGCTTCCCACCATAGTCCTGTTGGTTGTTTTCAAAAAAACTCAGAATCCTAATTCCTCTTAAGGAGACATAGGTGAAGGAACAATAAGGAAACTGAGAAAAGTGTCTGTGTATCTCAAATATAGGTTCAGTGGTTTAAAGACGGTGCTGAAATCAAAAAGGGCAAAAAGTATGACATCATATCTAAGGGAGCCGTACGCATTCTTGTCATCAACAAATGTCTACTGGATGATGAAGCAGAGTATTCCTGTGAAGTAAGGACAGCAAGAACTTCTGGCATGCTGACCGTACTGGGTAAGGGTGAAGTCTTTCTTTGCAGAAGTGTATGTTTTGGGGGAAAAAATGATTTTCAGTTGAACTCAATGTTGTTGTTGTTGCTATTCTTGCAGAAGAAGAAGCTGTCTTTACAAAAAATCTTGGCAACATTGAAGTTAATGAATCAGACACTATAAAACTGGTTTGTGAAGTCTCCAAGCCTGGAGCAGAAGTGGTTTGGTACAAAGGGGATGAGGAGATCATTGAAACAGGAAGATACGAAATCCTTACCGAAGGACGAAAGAGAATCCTGATCATTCAGAACGCTCACCTTGAGGATGCTGGCAGCTACAACTGCCGACTCCCAAGTTCTCGAACTGATGGCAAAGTCAAAGTCCATGGTAGGAAAATTATAATAAACCTTTTTTTTTTAAATTTTTATTTTTATTTATTTTTTTATTACAATAAATCTTATTTTAAGAATTTATACTTGATGCGTTTAAGGTACAGATGCTGAAGTTTTTAATACCTTGCAACTGCTTCTTTCCAGAACTCGCTGCTGAATTTATCTCAAAGCCTCAAAACCTTGAAATACTTGAAGGAGAAAAGGCTGAATTTGTCTGCACTATATCAAAGGAAAGTTTTGACGTCCAGTGGAAGAGGGATGATAAGACACTTGAATCAGGAGACAAATACGACATTATCGCTGATGGCAAAAAGAGGATCCTGGTTGTGAAAGATGCCACATTACAAGATATGGGCACTTATGTAGTCATGGTTGGAGCCGCGAGAGCAGCGGCTCACTTGACAGTAATTGGTAAGTTGGCTTTTGCTTCTTGGGTTTGCTTCCAGTTGCCTCTACTGCGGTCCTTCTTCATACTCTAAGAATTGTCATTTGCTTTCAGAAAAACTCAGGATCATAGTTCCTCTAAAGGACACTCGTGTAAAGGAACAACAAGAAGTTGTCTTCAACTGTGAAGTCAATACGGAAGGTGCCAAAGCCAAATGGTTCAGAAATGAAGAGGCCATATTCGATAGTTCAAAATACATCATTCTCCAAAAAGACCTGGTCTACACTCTCAGAATTAGAGATGCACGATTAGATGATCAAGCCAATTATAGTGTGTCTCTGACCAATCACAGAGGTGAAAATGTCAAGAGTGCTGCTAATCTGATAGTAGAAGGTAAGTCACTTACGTGGTATCAACAACAGTTTTTAAATCAATATCTATCCTGAACACAGTTAAAGTCAACATCATTCTCCTTTACAACAGAGGAAGACTTGAGGATTATTGAGCCTCTTAAAGATATTGAAACAATGGAGAAGAAAACTGTCACATTCTGGTGCAAGGTGAATCGCCTCAACGTAACCCTGAAGTGGACCAGAAATGGAGAAGAGGTGCCTTTAGACAACCGTGTTTCATACAGAATTGATAAATACAAACACTCTCTAATCATTAAAGACTGTGGCTTCCCAGATGAGGGTGAGTACATGGTCACGGCTGGACAAGATAAATCTGTTGCCGAGCTTCTGATCATAGAAGCCCCGACGGAATTTGTAGAGCACTTAGAAGACCAGACAGTCACCGAGTTTGACGATGCAGTCTTCTCCTGCCAGCTCTCCAGAGAGAAGGCAAATGTGAAGTGGTACAGAAATGGGAGAGAAATCAAAGAAGGCAAAAAGTAAGTGAGAGCTTCTTAAGTTCTATTTCTGTAACTGCCTATATATGTTTGATGACTCAGTGATCAATAGGCTAAGCAATAAGCAATAATTCGATCTCTTCTTTCAGATACATATTTGAAAAAGATGGAAGGATACATAGACTCATTATAAAAGACTGCAGGCTGGATGATGAATGTGAATATGCTTGTGGAGTAGAAGACAGAAAATCTCGAGCCAGACTTTTTGTGGAAGGTACGTACTGAGTGCAAGGACAATTTTAATATTAGTACAAGTCTTTAAAGGTTGTTAACCCAAATGCAAATGTTAGTAATCATTTTACATTTTCTTTGCAGAAATCCCTGTTGAGATCATCAGGCCTCCCCAGGATATTCTGGAAGCCCCTGGTGCTGATGTTGTCTTTTTGGCTGAGCTCAACAAAGATAAGGTGGAAGTTCAGTGGCTAAGAAATAATATGGTCATTGTTCAGGGTGACAAACACCAGATGATGAGTGAAGGAAAGATACACAGGCTACAGATTTGTAATATTCAACCTCGTGACCAGGGTGAATACAGATTTATTGCCAAAGACAAAGAAGCCAGAGCTAAGCTAGAACTGGCAGGTAAATCCCTTTCTTTTGTGTTCAGTTATCCTCACAATATCACAGATACTCTGTAAGTTTCAGATTTCACAATTAATGAGATAATGCTTATGAAACCTTTTATTTCTGCTAGGCTCTACCCACATCTACCTATTCTAATGTCTCTTACGACAAAGTGTCCTGAATAAGAGGTCATTGATAGCTTCTTCTTTATGTGCTAGAACCTTGAACAGGTGCTGGCACCTGGTGGATGTTCATTATTTCCTAGAATTAACATACTGCCCTGAAAATCATCCCCAGAAACCCAGACATAGAGAAAGCTCTGATCTCTTCTATTTTCCAAACCCCTCTGGAGCCTCTTAGGTCTGTTCTCATCCTGACTCAGGCTTCCAAGACATCCTTATGGGTTGTCATTCCAAAAAAGCCAGTTTCCCTTGTACATAAAATTTTGTCTGGCTTATCTTGAACGAAGACATGCCTACTTTATAAAAACAAACAAACATGTTTTGTTCTATATTTAGTTCTCCATTATTATTTTTGGCAAAGAAGGGAGATTTTACAGTTTTATGTCAGTCTTAATCCTCTGTTCTCAAGTCTGACAATTTGCAAAGAAGCCCTCTCTGCTCTGAAGTTATTGTGATATACTCCCAAGGTTATGTAACCAATATTTGCTAACAAATACATAGCAAAGAGGCTCTGGTGTAGCTAGACTGTAATGCATAACTCAGAAGCATTCACGTGTTCTTTTTCTCACCAGCTGCACCTAAAATCAAGACAGGTGATCAAGATCTTGTGGTCGATGTTGGCCAGCCTCTGACAATGGTGGTGCCCTATGATGCCTACCCTAAAGCAGAAGCTGAATGGTTTAAAGAAAATGAACCTCTGTCTTCAAAAACTGTTGATACTACAGCTGAACAAACTTCTTTCAGAATTTTAGAAGCTAAGAAAGGAGACAAAGGAAGGTATAAAATTGTGCTTCAGAACAAACATGGAAAAGCAGAAGCATTCATCAATTTAAAAGTTATCGGTAAGCCCTTGCATCACTTGGACTTGATCAGCAAGGCACAACTAAAAGCATGGTAACACACTAAAAAAATTTTTACACGTGAATTTCAGATGTTCCAGGGCCAGTACGTAACTTAGAAGTGACAGAAACATTTGATGGTGAAGTAAGCCTCAGCTGGGAAGAGCCGTTAACTGATGGTGGAAGCAAAATCATAGGTTATGTTGTTGAAAGACGGGACATCAAAAGGAAGACGTGGGTTCTGGCCACGGATCGTGCGGACAGTTGTGAGTTTACTGTCACTGGACTACAAAAAGGCGGAGTTGAGTACCTGTTCCGTGTCAGTGCAAGGAACAGGGTTGGCACTGGTGAACCAGTAGAAACTGATAATCCTGTGGAAGCAAGGAGTAAATACGGTAAGAAGGTCTTAAGTAAGTTGCAAACGGGCTTATCTTTGCTTTTATCGCTGAGGTAACCCAAAGCCCTGTTTTCTTCTGTGATGAAATCCAGATGTTCCAGGCCCTCCTTTGAACGTAGCCATCACTGATATAAATAGATTTGGGGTCTCGCTGACATGGGAGCCACCAGAGTATGATGGAGGAGCTGTGATCACAAACTACGTTATTGAATTAAGAGATAAGACTTCTATCAGATGGGACACTGCCATGACAGTAAGAGCTGAAGACCTGTCTGCAACTGTCACCGATGTGGTGGAAGGACAGGAGTACAGTTTCCGGGTCAGAGCCCAAAATCGAATTGGAGTTGGGAAACCAAGTGCAGCCACACCCTTTGTCAAAGTTGCTGATCCAGTCGGTAAGCCCATCAAAAAAAGGAAATAATTACTTCATGAAATCTAGAAATTAGGCCTATTAATTAAAATAAAGTTACTGGGGACGCCTGGGTGGCTCAGTTGGTTAAGCAGCTGCCTTCGGCTCAGGTCATGATCCCAGCGTCCTGGGATCGAGTCCCACATCGGGCTCCTTGCTTGGCGGGGAGCCTGCTTCTCCCTCTGCCTCTGCCTGCCTCTCTGTCTGCCTGTGCTTGCTCTCTAACTAATGAATAAATAAAATCTTAAAAAAAAAAATTTAAAAATAAACAAATAAATAAATAAAAATAAATAAATAAAATAAAATAAAGTTACTGAAAAGGTAGGACATCAGAAAGATGTGAACAAAATCACAGAAATCCAGACTGTGCCTACTTAATTCAGTAAATTCAATAAACCTGATAATAGGGATAATAGAAATGATTATATATACATTACCTTAATAAATTTGTCACTGAATTAAATGGTGTGCTCCAACTCCTTCTTCCATTCCAGAGAGACCAAGTCCTCCTGTGAACCTAAATTCCTCAGATCAGACTCAGTCGTCAGTTCAGCTTACATGGGAGCCTCCTCTGAAAGATGGAGGAAGCCCAATATTGGGTTATATAATTGAGCGATGTGAAGAAGGAAAAGATAATTGGATTCGTTGCAATAAGAAACTTGTCCCTGAACTGACTTATAAGGTAGGGAATTTGCACCTATAAAAACATTCAGTGTATAATCATGGACTTAAATGCACATATTTTTACAACTACTGATTCATTACTTCAGGTTACTGGATTACAAAAAGGAAATAAATATTTATACCGAGTGTCTGCAGAAAATAAAGCTGGTGTTTCAGATCCATCTGAAATTCTTGGTCCTCTAACTGCTGATGATGCATTTGGTAAGTGGATATTCTGTTTTTAGATTTGGGAACAGCGCATAGCTACTTCAGGGTACCAGGGCCTTAAATATAGTACTAGAAACTCATTAATTTTTCTTCTTGGTAGTTGAACCAACAATGGATTTAAGTGCATTCAAAGATGGTCTGGAAGTTATTGTCCCGCATCCTATCACGATCCTGGTTCCAAGTACAGGCTATCCAAGGCCAAGTGCAACCTGGTCTTTTGGAGATAAAGTACTAGAAGCAGGGGACCGTGTGAAAATTAAAACCTTATCTGCCTATGCTGAACTTGTCATTTCTCCAAGTGAACGTCCAGACAAGGGCATTTATACACTGAAATTAGAAAATCGTGTGAAAGCAATTTCTGGGGAAATTGATGTCAATGTAATTGGTAAGTACCTAAACTTTTGTCATATAAGGTGACTTGACAGTATTAACAAATATTGGTTCAAGCTATTACCTGTATTGATTTCTGACTACATTTTCTCAGCTCGCCCAAGTGCTCCCAAAGAACTGAAATTTGGTGACATAACCAGAGACTCCGTACATTTGACTTGGGAACCACCAGATGATGATGGAGGAAGTCCACTGACAGGATATGTTGTTGAAAAGCGAGAAGTCAGCCGGAAAACATGGACTAAAGTGAGTTTTGAGCAGCAACGAACCATCTCCAGAAAAAGGAGTTGGGGAAAGCCCAGCATGCTGGGATGCCATGCAAAGTTTATATGGTTTCACTTTGCCTTGCTAAAAAAGAACCAAAAACGTAATGCCTTGATGCTTATTGCTTCCTGAGGTAGTTCAACCAAGGTTTGGGTTTGGTATAATTGCCTTATTTTATGCCTTACCAAATTTTCTACTAAGTTCATGAAAAAATAAAACTTAACCTTTTCGTTTCGTACCTGATAAGTACCCAATATGGCCTATTAAGCTATAAGCCATTCTAAGGACACTAAGCACTTGACTCCCTGGTGGTCAGACTTCTCACGCTACTAGATTATCCTAGTTGGCCCAATCTACCATTTTTTTTTTCTCCTCAGTTTATTACTGTTATTTACTCAATACTCACTATTGCTTTTTATCTTGATTTAAAACCGTATTTCTAGGGGCACCTAAGTGGCTCAGTCAGTTAAGCTCAGGTCGTGATCCCAGGGCACTGGGATCCAGCCCAGCATTGTCGGGAGAGGGGGGGGTCCCCTGCTCAGCAGGGAGCCTGCTTTTCCCTTTACCTCTGCCCCTCCCCCTGCTCATTCTCTCATAAGCGCTCTCTAATAAATTAAAAAAAATATCTTTAAAATCATGTTTCCAATAACCAAGCTAGTAGAAAGAATCAAAACATTTTTGCCATCAGTACATTTTTGCCACTTTTTTAAAAATTTTATTGTTCTTTTTCAGTGTTCCAAAATTCATTGTTTATGCACCACACCCAGTGCTCCATGCAATATGTGCCCTCCATACACTAGGAAAGTTTCACCTTAATATATTAGCTTTAAAATGTTATGTGTCTTCTCTGCAACTTTTTCCTTAATATGAAATAATCCTTATCATTCAAAAACAATTTCTATTTGTATCCCTGTTCATGATAAAAAGCTTTTGACTCAGGGAAAGGGTTTTTGGGAGACAAGTAATTGTATTTCTTCATCCCAGGTTACAGACTCCGTGACTGACCTAGAATTCACAGTTCCCGATCTTGTTCAAGGAAAAGAGTATTTATTTAAAGTTTGTGCTCGTAACAAATGTGGCCCTGGAGAACCTGCATATGTTGATGAACCTGTAAATATGTCAGTTCCTGCAAGTGAGTACATTCTTGGCAATGTCTTATCTAGCCTCTTATTACCATTTTTGCTTTTAGACCTGGAGTCGAAGTTATAGGGAGCGGGGAAAGGCAAGGGTTGGCAACATGGAGGTTTCATAGATGACTTATCTAAGGCTGACTCTCCTTAAAATGTTTATAGCGGTACCTGACCCACCAGAGAATGTTAAATGGAGAGATCGAACAGCCAACAGCATCTTTCTAACATGGGATCCACCTAAACATGATGGTGGCTCACGCATCACAGGTTACATAGTTGAAAAATGTCCACGTGGCTCGGATCGATGGGTTGCCTGTGGAGAACCAGTTGCAGAAACAAAGTAGGTTTTCATAATTATTTTTATTTTTATGTTTTATATATTTATTTTATATTTATATTTAATATTTATATATGTTTTTAATGATAATTACGGTACACGAGTAAATGTTTCATCTTACTCACTAAAATGAGTGTTTTTCTTTTAGAAAATCTGTTACTTTTTTCCACTGAGAATTCCCCTGGTGTGCCTGTCCAATTTTAAAAAGTGCTGCTGAACTTATCCCCTCTCCAAGGTTTTCATTACTTGCAATACTCAAGCAACCTAGAATTAATTTTAGGAGTAGTATTCTGTCAAGAGTAGATATACGTTTTAGAAAGATTATGAATACTACAGATTATGTGCATTTTCATAAAATATCCTATTTTGTTTTCTGATAGAATGGAAGTGACTGGTCTTGAAGAAGGCAAATGGTATGCATACCGTGTGAAGGCCTTGAACCGGCAAGGTCCTAGCAAACCAAGCAAACCGACAGATGAAATCCAGGCGGTGGATACACAGGGTATGTATGTTGGGGTTTTGTGTTATTAACCAGGCCTCTGCCTTTGATTGTTTGATCTTGCTAACATTGTAAAAAATCTTTTCCCATTTTAGAGGCTCCAGAAATTTTCCTTGATGTGAAGCTGCTCGCTGGTCTCACCGTAAAAGCAGGAACGAAGATCGAACTTCCTGCCACTGTAACTGGAAAACCTGAACCTCAAATAACTTGGACGAAGGCCGATATGCTTCTGAAGCAGGACAAAAGAATCAGCATTGAAAATGTTCCTAAGAAATCCACAGTGACTATCTTGGATAGTAAGAGAAGTGACACGGGCACGTACATCATCGAGGCCGTGAATGTCTGTGGTCGGGCCACTGCCGTGGTGGAAGTGAACGTCTTGGGTGAGTGAGGCTGTCATTTTAAAAATGGGCAAAATCATTGCAGTTACTCCTTAAAAACAAACAGGATCTTTTTAGAAATGCTTTTTTTCCTGAGTATGTAATCTCCTCCACAGACAAACCTGGACCACCAGCCGCTTTTGACATCACAGATGTGACCAACGAATCATGCCTTCTAACATGGAACCCACCACGTGATGATGGTGGCTCTAAAATCACAAACTATGTTGTGGAGAGAAGAGCAACTGACAGCGAAGTGTGGCACAAGCTCTCGTCAACTGTCAAGGATACAAACTACAAGGCAACCAAATTAACACCCAACAAAGAATACATCTTCAGAGTTGCTGCAGAAAACATGTACGGTGTTGGTGAACCAGTTCAGGCCTCTCCAATAATAGCTAAATTTCAATTTGGTAAGTTTCTCGCTAATCTGTTGGCCAAAATTGTTAAAAAAAAAAGATTCTTGTGTCAAACTTAGATTTAGGTGTCATTTTTATATTTGGACATGTAACACTTATATCCTTGTCCCGCCTATAGATCCACCTGGACCTCCAACTCGCCTTGAACCTTCTGATATCACTAAAGATGCAGTTACTCTCACATGGTGTGAGCCAGATGATGATGGTGGCAGCCCAATCACTGGATACTGGGTTGAAAAATTAGATCCTGATACCGATAAATGGGTCAGATGCAATAAGATGCCAGTAAAGGACACAACATTTAGGTACGTCCAATATCTCCATCAAGATGTTAAGATAACAGTATATAAGATTTTTCATTCTTTAGCATTCCTTTTGATTATACATTCTTACACATTACCATAAAATTTTAAATTATTTTTATATTTATTTTTTATATTTAATTTTATTAAATTTTA
>ML106563.1:0-12221 GCA_003697995.1 Taxidea taxus jeffersonii
TATAAAGTAGAAAAGTGAGTTACATTTGGGCTGGATTATTTATACTGATTCATTCAGAAATAAGTTAATTGATAAACATGTTTTTTAAAAAGGTAATCAAACACATTCATTTGAGTAGTATCTGAAATTAAAATTGTAATCAATAATATAAATATAAAAGTTAACATATTTTATAAAATCATGTACTTCATGTTTTTATATAAAATGTTACATACAGTGGAATTAACTTATTTTTTTAATTATTGCCAATATCACACTACAGTTTAATAAAATAATTATATTGTAAATTAGGAAGAGTTCAATTTATACATATTTAAGATGTGTTTTCACTTGTGAAGAAAAACATTGGCAGTCTGAAAAACATCTACAACAATAAAACGCTTTGATCCCTATGCCTTTGTTCCTATAGAATATAAGTAGAAAGAAATTTAAGCTAACTAAGTATCATGCTTTGAACTATACACTTTTTAAATTCCTCCTGATTTATCAAATGATTTTGACAGGAAGTCACAACATTATAAACAATTCATACCCTAAAAAATTAACACCATTTTTATTGTTTTCATTAACCATCCAGTTGATGATGATAAGGATGATAGAGGGAAAAATACCCTTTTTAATAAATGCATTCAGTATGTCAGTGAATTGTCTTCAGATACTATCCTGTGACTTCCCAAGAAGTTTCTGATTTCTTGTGGGCACACTGACACTACATTATTGTGAGATTAAACCAGAAATCCTGGGATTTCTTAATAATTATATGAACCCAAGCATGTAGCAACTCTGCCTGAGATTATGTGAACTATTTAATTTTGGGCATGTTTATTATGGACTAGAAAAGATGTCTAAAAAAGTGTGGCATTTTCACACAGTGCAACCATACTTGTTGGTAAAGAACATTGGGTGTTAGTGTTAAGCCCTGGACTCCTTACTCACAGGATGCTACTGGTAAGAAAGATTAGGGCACAAATTAAGGAACAGTTTTCTGATACTTCCAACTAACTAAAACCAGGTGGAGCTCTTTGAAAGGCAAAAAGTTTTCATCATTGAGGGTGCCTAATAAATGTTTGAGTAATAACACCTAAAAGATGTTGAAGTGAGAATAAAAGCATCAACATTTGACTGGATTCCCTCTATCTCATGAAAGTTCTCTTATTGGTAGAAATAGAGTTCACCTCACTCACGCCTCCATTCTTTCCTTACCATGTTCATCTCATGAACACTACTGTATCCTGACCTCCTGCTGTTCCAAATTATCCAATTATTTTAGATAGATAGCAACTCTAAAGGTAGAGGGCAACTGTGGGGTAGTGAAAAATTACTGCATTTTACATCAATTTTATGAAATACAGACTTTCACAATCACTGTCAAAAGAGAACTTAGCAATACTTAATTCCTGCCTTAATTATCTCTATAGATTATGCGTTTTCATAAGGTCTACAAATTCAAGGATGCAGATAATTTGGAGACTCTCCAGGAAGAAGCAGTGAAAATGATTAAGATGTTGGGAAATTGGCTCTGTTATTAAAAGAGAAGGAATCAGATAGACTGACTATGGCAATGGGCATTTTCAAGCAAAATTAAGTGTATGCATAAGATTCGTAATTCATTTTTTCTTGATACCCCGTAAAGACAGACAAAGAACGTTTGATTAAATTGATAAAAAATCGTAAGTGTACACTGATTTTAAAGATGTGACAAAACTTGGACATCAGAAAAAACAAATTAGGATAGTAGTTTCCTTCATTAAAAAAAAAGGATTTCTTTCAAGATCAAATATATCACTCACTGTATGACAAGAGATAAAGGAGGCAGTGAAAATTAACATTTTAGGACCTCTTTCTAAGTGAAGAACAATTAAAAGCAAAAAATTAAAAATCTCTTTTGAAGTAATTTAAATCTGTGAATATATTGTACAGTAACTTAATACAGCTGTAGAGAATGGCGTGGTATGTGAGTTGAGGACACCAGAATGGACATTTAGTATATACGTGGGTTTGTGAGTCAATACTGATAAATGGAAGCAGAAGTTGAAACTTCTGGCTGCGACCACATTTCAGCTTCAGGACGTTTTCTGCCCTCCACAAAGAGTTAACTGCACATGACTTTACATTTAAATTAAATGTTTAAGGTTAAAATTTAGAAATTTAAAATATTTTACATTTAAGTATAGATTTTTGGCTCCTGGGGGCAAGGGAGGAAACTATAGGATAACATGACTGTGGTCTGCATTCTTACCTGAAAATGAGTGGGTAGAGTTGTACAATAGGATCTATTCCTTGAGATAAATCTCATGCGCTTTTGCTCACCATGATTTTCTCTATTCCATACTGTTGAATAGATTCCTGTTGTACATCAAAGCTTCATCTGAGTCATCACTCATCATCTTAGAGAAGTTCTATTTTACTAAATTATTTATTTGTCCTCTGTATTCATTTATGGAAACTCTTGACTTAGCACATTTTGTGCTTTCACATAGCCTATAAGAGAATTCAACAATTCCATCTCTACTGACATAAATTGAGAAGTTCTTGTTATTAGTATATACTTATGGATGAAAAATACATATATATTTCCTAAAGGTCAGTGAAATATTGGCATTTGAAGCAAGGAGAGATTAAGACATTACCATATTGTTGGACTGTGACAAATCATTATGGATTATTATCAAATTGGCCTTTTGTCACCAGTCATTCTAAGGTCATATAGCAACTAGGGTAAATAATATTGTGTTCCTTCACTCTCATGTTTTCATTACTGCTTTCCTCTGATTTTAATTTACTGAATAAATAACATTAGAAAAGCCAGAACAAACAAAAATATAACAAGAAAGAAAACTGGCAAATAACTCTTCTATTATTACCTTTATTTTCATCAGCATTCATATTTTAATACTGATAATTATAATGTGGTCATAATTTTCCATTTAAATTATCCATATTTTTAAAACCTACCATGCTTTCAACACTTAATTAACAAATTTCAAATGGGCAATTACTATGTCATAATATCTTCTAGGTACTAAGCATAAAAGCATGAATAAACCACTCTCTTCACTTAACTGGCATTCTAATAGGGAAAATACACAAAAAGCAAGAAAGATAAGTCAATTACATAATACATTATTTTTTATTGTTGTTGACTATATTTCCTATATTGTACTTTCATCTCTGTGACTTATTTACTTTATAACTGGAAGTTTGTACCTCCTAATCCTTTTCATCTATTTTGCCCATCCCTCCTGCCCCTCCCCACTCAACAACCACCAGTTCGCTCTATGTATTTACGAATCCATTTCCAGTGGTTTGTTGGTTCATTTGTTTTGTTTGTTAGATTCCACATATGAGTGAAATCATATGGTATTTGTCTTTCTCTGACTTATTTCACTTAGTGTAATACTCTCTAGGTCCATCCATGTTGTTGTAAATTGCAAGTTCTCATTATTTTTTATGGTTGATATGTGTAGATTATATCTATATCTGTATCTATATCTATATCTGTATCTGTATCTATATCTATATCTGTATCTGTATCTATATATCACATCTTCTGTACCCATTAATCTATTGATGAAAAGTTAGATTGCTTCCATGTCTTGGCTATTATAAATAATGCTATAATAAACATAGGCTAGGGTGCATATAACTTTTCAAATTAATGTTTTCCTATTTGGGGGGTAAATACCTAGGAATTACTGATCAGATGGTATTTCTATTTTTTTTTTCTTAAAGATTTTATTTATTTATCAGATAGAGAGAGTACAGGAGCGAGCGCAGGCAGACAGAGTGGCAGGCAGAGGCAGAGGGAGAAGCAGGCTCACTGCTGCACAAGGCAAGGAGCCCGATGTGGGACTCGATCCCAGGACGCCGGGATCATGACCTGAGCCAAAGGCAGCCACCCAACCAACTGAGCCACCCAGGGGTTCCCAAGGTATTTCTATTTTTAATTTTTTAAGGAACCTCCAAACTGTTTCTACAGTGATTGCATCAATGTACATTACCACCACCAATGCACAAGATCCCTTTTCTCCACATCCTCACCAACACTTGTGATTTCTTCTTTTTGATACTAGCCATTTGACTGGTTGTGAGGTGATATCTTATTGTGGTTTTGATTTGTATTTCCTTGATAATTACTGATGATCCTCAGAATCACTGTTGGTCATCCATAGGTCTTCTTTTTAAAAAATGTCTTAAAAAATTTCTATTCAGGTCCTCTGCCCATTTTTTAATTGGATTATTTGGGAGTTTTTGGTGTTTAGTTTATAAAATCCTTATATATTCTGGATATTAACCCCTTATTGGATATGTCATTTGCAAATATCTTTTGTCATTCAGTAGGTTGCCTTTTCATTGGTTGATGGTTTCCTTCACTGTGCAAAAAGCTTTTTATTTTGGTGTAGTCCCAATAGTTTCTTTTTGCTTTTGTTTCCCCTGCCTGGAGAGACATATCCATAAATACATTGCTAAAGTCAATATCCTAAGACTACTGCTTATGTTTTCTTTTAGGAGTTTTATGGTTTCAGGTCTCATATTTAGGTCCTTAATTCATTGTGAGTTTATTTCTGTGTTTGGGGTAAGGAAGTGGTCCAGTTTCATTCTTTGGCATGTAACTCTCCAGTCTTCCCAGCATTATTTGTTGAAGAGATAGTCTTTCCCTATTGTATATTCTTGCCTTCTCTGTTGTAGATTAATTGACCATATAATTGTGAGTTTATTCTTATGCTCTCTGTTTTGCTCCATTAATTTTTGTATATATTTTTGTGTCAGTATCATACTGTTTTTGATTACTATATGTTTGTAGTATATCTTGAAATCTGGAATTGTTATACTTACAGCTTTGTTCTTTCTCAAGAATGCTTTGTCTATTGGGGCCTTTTGTGGTTCCATAAAAATCTTGGGATTATTTATTCTACTTCTGTGACAAATACTATTGTTATTGCATTGAATCTGTAGATTGCTTTGGGTAATATGGACATTTTAACAGTATTAATTGCTGCAATCCATTAGCATGGTTTATCTTTCCATTTGTTTGTGTCATCTTCAATTTCTTTCATCAGGTCTCATAGTTTTCAGAGTACAAGTCTTTCACCTCCTTGTTTAAATTTATTCCTAGGCATTTTGTTCTCTATGCTAATTTTATGTCCTACAAATTTACTGAATTCACTTTTTTATTGTGTTATGTTAGTCATCATACAGTACATCATTAATTTTTGAAATATTTTATTTATTTAAGAGAGAGAGCAAGCTCTCTCTCCTCACTCCTAGTGGTGGGGAGGGGCAGAGGGAAAGGAAGAAACAGACTCCCTGCTGAACAAGGGACCATCACAGGATGCTGGGATCATGACTTGAGCCGAAGGAAGAGGCTCAACTGACTGAGTCACCCAGGAACCCCTTTACTGAATTCATTTATTAGTTCTAATAGTTTCTTTGGTAGAGTTTGGTAGGGTTTTCTATATATAGAATCATATTGTCTGCAAATAGTGACAGTTTTACTTCTTCCTTACTAACTTGGATGCCATTTTTATCTTTTTCTGGTCTGATTGCTACAGCTAGGACTAGTGGGGAAGACATGCAGTGAGCAAGACAGATAAGCCAATTACATAATGCATTAGATTAGTTTTAAGAGCTAAAGAGAAAAACATTAAGGGAAGGATATATAAAATATTAGAGTAAGAATTAAAATTTTACCAAGGTTGATAAGAAGCTAACTTTTAATATGAAGCTAACTTAAATCAAGATCCAATGGAACTGAAGGGTGCTTAGTTGTACAAATAATACCTAATTAAATACTTGTTTAATATTGCCACATATTATGTATTTTTATCATTTTGTTTGCATTAATTTACCAAACTGAGCACTATAATTTATTTTACAACACCAATATTTCTGGACTTTGATACTATTGCAAAATGTTGCAATTTTTAAAACATATACAAAGCCAACACAACAACAAAAAAAAACTAAAGAGTTTTTAGAAGATTTTTTTAAGATTTTTTAAAGATTCGTTTACCCATTTGAGATAGAGAGAAAAAGCATGCATGTGGGGAGAGGGACAGAGGGAGAGGATCTTCAAGCTAGTTTACAAAATAGGATGTTTGAGATATAGATGTTAAACCACTTGCCCAGAGTAACAAAATAGAGGCTACTGCCAAGGATATAGTATAAGATATAATACAAAATTCACACACCTTAATGTAGTGAGTGAGACAATATTAAAATTCATATTAAATGTTTTTTAATTAGTTGCCATGTTTCTTCTATATTAGGACATATTTCCATGTGTTTTTGGTTTGTTTTTTTTTGTTTTCTGGGGTGATGGGAAATAACTACATAAGAGAAGTGATTCCAAAGCTTTTTATCTGGCACTTACTCTTAAAATTATTGAGGACTCCAAGGAACTTTTGTTTATGTCAGTTATATGTATCAATATTTACCACAGTAGAAATTAAAACTGAAGCACTTAAAAAATATTTACATAAAAATTCATTCTAAAATAGCACTATAAATCATTTTATTCTAATTAAAACAAACTATTTTAGTGTGTAATATCTGCACTTTCCAAAACAATAACATGAAAATGGTGACTTTTTTTGTATATGTTTTGGAAATCTTTATTGTCAGGTTTCTGTATTCTCTAAATTTTCATATCTGCTTCTTCATTCTCTGTGTTTCAATATCTTACACCATGCAGTTTCTGGATATCTCCCTGGATACTCATAAAAGAATGAATGAGAAAGACATCTTAGTATTAATTAGGAAAGTAGTTTTGACCTTGCAGGCCCCCTGAAATAAGTACCACACTGTAAGAATTGCTGTCCTGAGGAAAACCATGCGAGATACTGAGGAGAAAAAAAGAAAGAAAAGAATAGTAAATATAACAGTGGAATCAAAAAGGAATTATTTGCTGTTTAGAGCTGAAGGGTTAATGCCAAGAAAATCCAGTGACTCAGTCATTAGAGGAAATCTGCTATTGATCATCTGTATCGTCTCAGGTATGTCACGTAACTATTCCAGGGACTTTTAGTTTCAAATAAGAGATTTAAACTACAGCCTCAAGCTTCTGCGATGTGAAGATTCTATCATTTTGCAAAATCAAGATATTCTTGGGGCTTCTTCCCACTGCTAACTGAAAGGTTTTGCATGGCAGTTGAAGTATTCTTATATATATATATATATAAGAACAAGAATGTTTGGGAGTGTAATTGGTCTTATCTGAGGTCTCTAAGATGGCCATTGCTCCTTGAGGACCAGAATTCTTTAAGATAAGAGAAGATGGATAAAGAAATTTGGAATTAGCCATTGGCTCCCAGAATAGATGCATTTAAATCTTTTAACAACTAGGAGTGGTTGTTAAGCCTTTTAACCAGAAAAGTTACTCAAGTAAAATAGAGTAATGGAGACTGGGATCAACCTTGGTATAATTTGAGGGCTCTTTGGTCATGGTCACTTTTGATAGACAAATACACACGGTTTGTATTTAGTTACTGCTTTATATAGTTACCAGTTACCTGATATTCTTATTCCTTTTAGCCATATTTGTGTATACATTTAGGATACATAACCATAGCAAAATGGTGAAAACAATGAATTAAACATTAGAATAATAGTCTTAACTAAACTACAAACTTTATTTGAATTTTACCGTTTTTCCCCTAAAATACTTTTTCTGTTCCAGCATCCAATCCAGGATCTCATATTGTATTTAATTTCCATGTTGCTTTAGTTTCCTCGAGTTTGTGACAGTTTTTCTGTCTTTCCTCGCTTTTCTTGACCCCGGCACTTTTGATGAATATTCGTCAGTTTGGATTAGCTTGATGTTTCCTTGTGATTGGAATGATATTATGAACTTTTGTCAAGAATACAAGACAAGTGATGTTATGTCTTTTTTAGTATAGCATATCAGGGGCACAATGTCAGTGTGTCTTATTACTGTGTTGTTTACTTTGACCAACTAGCTAAGGTGGTATCTACCAAGTTATCTGCTTAAATTGTTAACAATTTTCCCTTTGAAGAATATTACTTTACTTACCTTGAAATTGCAGATATCCTTTTTCTCCTCCCATTTTAGCCTACTGATTTTGGCATCCAACAGTGGGTCTTGCATGCAACAATTATCACTGTGTTGTACCCATAATGATAATTTTGGACTTTACACATTCCTCTTTTATTATTACTTGGAATTTTTATGTAAGATGAGGAACTGCCATCTGTTTCTTCTCTCTCATTTATTTATTTTTTCAACTATATATTTATATCCATATGAACTCATAGATATTTATTTATTCTATGGGTTATAACCCAATGTTATCATTATTTATTCTGTCACTCAAATTGTTCCAGCTTTGAACCATTCAGCTCATTCAAATCCTTTAGGTTGGCTTCTGTGTCCTTTTGACATGCTCTCATTTTTTTCCTTTAATGTCCCTTTAATTCCTAGAAGATATATTTGCAAATAAAAACACTCACCTAATCTACTTTTTAGTGACATTTTTATCAGAAATAAGAAAGTCACTTTTTAAAAGGAAACCCATTCTATGCAGAGTTTGCAAACGCTTGACAATCTTTCCATTTTAAATTATTGTGTTACCAAAAACTAAGCAACTGTATCATCTACAGAAAGTTATATTTTATTTAACAAATAAAAGATTATAATCTATTCACAATTACCCAGTGAAGGTCCTTCTAGTGAAGTTTTACCCTGGTTTTTAAGCCTCTTAAAAAATTAGAATGCAATATGTTTCATTTGCTTTGTAAGAAAAATTTCTTGACATTATAATAGGAATTTTCCAAACAGATTTTTATGTAAAGCTTTGCACAATAGTTAAAAAGAGAGAAAAATAGGGACGCCTGGGTGGCTCAGTTGGTTAAGCGGCTGCCTTTGGCTCAGGTCATGATCCCAGCGTCCTGGGATCGAGTCTCACATCGGGCTCCTTGCTTGGCAGGGAGCCTGCTTCTCCCTCTGCCTCTGCCTGCATCTCTGTCTGCCTGTGCTCACTCGCTCTCTCTCCCTCTCTCTCTGACAAATAAATAAATAAAATCTTTAAAAAAAAAAAAAGAGAAAAATAAGTTACCTAAATTATTATGTAGCATGGCTGAAATATTATTTTCATTTAGATCTATGTCCTTTATGTACTATCATTTTCAGTTGACACATAGCAAAACACATAGAGAAATTAACTTAACTCAGAACCAGATATTGGAGCCAATGGACCACAAAACATCTAATCAGTATTTTTAAATTTCAAAATAAATATAATCAAATTTCTCTCACTAACACTATTGAAGTGTTATATACCATTAGAAAATGTAACAGATTTTTAAAGTTTTATTTACATCTTGAACTAACAGTTTTCACATTTCATAATGTAAATAATATATTACAATAAAATCATACTTATAAGATTCATAAATAAATATGCATATATCAAAATGTAGTCACTTTTTAATAATGGGATCATCAAAAATTTGAAAAGAGTGCTCCAGACTTATTTACACTACCTGGAAAGCTACAATTCTGCACATTAAATGTTACAGACTTTTCCTCTATCTTGTAACAAAGCTACTACTTGTAGAAGCCACTACCCAAAAGGAAAATTTTAAATTCAGCCTTTGCTTGATCCCTGTGCCCTGCCAACTTGTTTTCTGAGAACTGAGTATCTATGAACAGATGGCAGCAGGAGGAAGAAGGGGCACCAATCCTCCACCTGGCTCATAAATGAATAGCTGCTCCATTTTCTAGAGGTGTAGAACACAGGTTTCTGAGTCTGCGAATGAAAAATGGAATTTATAGTATTATTTCAGGATGGTGAGAGTTTTCAGGAGATTTCTGGGCATCTTCTGATAGAAAACATAAATTAGTTTTTTTCCCTCTCTTTTTAAACCAGGTATATTCATTAGAGCATCATTCCACTTCTCAAATTATGTTAATTATCAGTTTTATAGTTTAGTGTTATGAGCTCTTGTATTTTTGTTGTGGTTATTGTTATGTCTTTGATAGAATTTTAATAATAAAATGAGAGAGTGAGCAATTTTAGGAAGATAGGGATATAACACTGGGAATGTATATTAGTGTTTTATTGTTTTATGTAAACATTTTCAGTATGTTTCTGCAAATATAATTATTCAAAGATACTTCCTTACAAAAGCTTTCCAATCTGCATTAAACTAATTGAAAAGATATACCAAACTGATTTATCTCAGTTAGGTGTCAGAACATAAATGACACATATTTTGGCATAGTCTTTTTTTTTTTTCTTCTTAACATTAGAAATCACCAGATGTAGGAAAAATGTTCACAGCAGAAATACCAAGAATTTATATAATTCAACTTTTTTAAAATTCATCTTACCTGCTTTAAGAATTAATAAAGATGAAATATTTATATTTCAATGAGCATTTCTCCCTTCAACCCCTTTCATCTTTAATTTGGTCCTGCAGGGTGAAAAATGCTTTGAGCTATGTTATAGATCTCTGAACTTCATAGAAGACTGGTATTACATCATCCTAATGAGAAATCCACTCCAAATATCAAAAAAGCATAGAAATATATCCCAGGAGAAAACTCAAGATATTGAAATTACTTCAAGTTGGACTGGAGACTAATTCAATTAAAAATTTTGTAGACCTGTTAAGAGAATGACCTGGATTATTTAGTCATCATTTACAGGTCCATCCTTAAGCAAAATAAGAAGTTAGAAGTTTGTCTTAGATAGCTTCCAGTTTCCTCCTTTAGTGTTTTTGTTTGTTCATTTGTTTGCTTTAATTTAGATGTCCAATCTTCTGCAGACCCCATTCCAGTATAGATTTTTCACAAGGAGAAAATAATGAGAATAATAATTAGAATTAGAATAAATAATTAAAAATAATTAGAACCAGTTTGTCTAAAGATATTGAATTAGAATTGAATTAGCATTTATTTGAAACCCAGTGTAACATATATTATTTCTCTGCATAGCTACAAAAGCTCTGCTTTGGACATTTTACTATCAAATTTTAATAGGAGATGGGGTTAAAACTCAAAAAGATTAAACAACTTCCTTAAAGTTGCAGTGCAAAAATTCTCAGATCCAGAAGTACAAACTTAAATCATCTCTCTCAAATTCTGGATATATATGTTACATCACTTTTCCTCAAAAATGTTTCAGGAGTATATTTCAGAGTTTGCAGGCTCCATTTGGTTTGCCCTCAAATCATGTACACAACATTGACAAAACATGAACACTCTAGAGTCTTACTACTCAGGTTTAAACCCCAGCCCTGACATTTGCTAACTATTTGAATTTGGGTGAATTGTACTTAGATTCTCTTCATCTCAATATGCTGGACAAGAAAATATGCACAAAAAATAAAATCCATTCAAGAACTTACTAAGAGAATTACAAATTAATTTATGTAAAACATTAAGCACAATACCTGTAACCAAAAAATTACCTAAAAATCCATGAGTTAAATATTTTATTAGACTGTCAACTCCAATAGAGCTAAAGAAGGGTTTTTTTAAAACTGCAGATAAAGCAGTTAAAAGTAGATAGAGTATACTATAAAAGCATATAAAGATATACTATAACTTCACCCAGCCCAGTTACTGGCGCAAAGTAAGAAACCCAGCTACTTATGGAATAAATAAATCAATGAATTAATGAATCAATGAATGAAGGAGTGCAGTGTCTTGTCCAAATTACTATTTTCTTTTTGAAAATAGTAATAAAATTGTATGAGATTTTGATTGATTCATTGTCATGAATCTGTTCCAGATGCTTGAAACATATGGATGTTCAATAAATATAAGTTAAAATGCTGAAGCCTATGTTTTTCATGGAGAGTCAACAGGTTTTCAGTAGGGGTATTTCATTATTAAGCCCTGTTAATTTCTCTTTCACCTGTTAAAGACATATGTCAGGAAAAATATAAGATTTTGAAAATTTTATTGAACTTTACTCTTTACAACTTCATGCAAAGAACTGGTTATGTCTATAGTCTATGAACCATATTTACAATGCTGGTTAATGGGACTTTTATAAGACCTATGCTTTAACATCACTTGAGTGTCAATGTCTACAGGTATAATGTCCTGACAAATTAAATAATAATGTTAAGTGGTGTGAAATGGTATGTGTTTTGGAAACCCTCCTGTGTTTAATTTTTACCTTGATTACTCAAAATTTATTTTGGATAAACTGGATGCTGTTTATCCAGTTTACTGTCACTTTTTTTTTTTT
>ML106563.1:12621-26344 GCA_003697995.1 Taxidea taxus jeffersonii
TGAATTTGCATAGGAATATGCTGGCCTCTCCTCTCTATTTGCCACTAATTTGTATAAATCTACTCCCAATCAGAAAACTTGCAATTTGTACTCCAGATTCTTGCCAAAGCACATAATCTAAAATCTCAGTTACCCACCTTTTGTAAAAATCTCAGGAGAGACAGAAAGTGTCAAAAACAATTGCTTCAAATGTAGGAGGTGCATTCATTTATCGATATATTTCAAATTTTACCTTCAAGGAAAGTCAGGCTAAAAATGGTGCAAATCTGTAGTGAAATATTTGACCTGTTGTTATAAAATTGCTTTTTCAGCTTATGTTTAAGAGTGAGGAATATTGTTAGGAAAAGGGAAATTTTTTTCATGGTTCATTATGCTATAACACAAGAAGTCTCTGAACTAAAAATAAATAAGTTAATTAAAATAAATAATCAGTTTTATTATATATTATACATATGTAAAGTATAAGTATTTCCATGTTTAAAATAATAAATATTGATTTTTTATGTATATGCTATTTATTTATATATATTTCCTCTGAGCCACTTTTGTTTTTAACTAATGAATTCATTGTATCTTACACTTTTTGGTGTATATATTTTTGTCTGTTTATTTTTGTCTTCTGGGAGCTCAAAACCAAATTTTTAGCACATGTCATTAAAAAAAATTTTGCAAATTTTTATTCACAAGTTTACCCCACTTTTATTTTACTTTTATACATCTATTTCTATTTTCCCTAGTTTTTCATTGATTTAAAGAAATAAATTTTCATCTAATTATATATATTTAATTATATTTTTATAAAAATTACATATATAAAATACATGCACAAGCACATACCCAGGGTACAAGAGGCTTTGCTGTAACTCTGTTGCCTATGATCTTGCCCTGGTCACAACAAAGTTCTTTTAGATTATCTAATACATATGTTCTCAATTTTAAAGTCATCTGACCTCATAGTAACATTTAGTTCTCATCTTACCACGCAGACTTTATAAAAGGCACTTCCTTTGGGGCACCTGGGGTGGCTCAGTTGGTTACGCCTCTGCTTTCGGCTCAGGTCATGGCCTCAGGGTCCTGGAATCGAGCCTCGCATCGGGCTCTCTCCCCAGTAGGGAGCCTGCTTCCCCCCCTCTCTCTGCCTGCCTCTCTGCCTACTTGTGATCTCTCTCTTTCTCTCAAATAAATAAATAAATAATCTTAAAATTAAAAACAAAAAGGCACTTCCTTTGGCTTTCATGCATGGTGCTTTTCAGGATTTTCACTCTTTTTTCTCATCTCTTAGACCTTCCCATAACTTCATTTGTGAGCTCTTCATTTTCTTATCTGTCAAATGTTGATGTCCCTTTCTTCCTTTGCCATTTGAAATATTCAAATGAAATTATCACATCTGTTTTTATAGTTCCAATTATCATTTGGTGATTATTTAAAAATTCCAAATATCTAAGCTAACATCTCCTCTGTATTTCATACACAGTTGATTATTGCTATAAAAATCTTAAAATCAGCATGTCCAAGATTAACTATGATCTTTCCTCTCCAATCTGTTTTCCCTCCCAACTTCCCTATATCAATTTTCTAGCCTAGAACTAGAAAATCACTTTTAAATCAGCACTAACTATATGAGCCATATTCAGTCAACTACCAGATTCTGACACCTCCAAATATAAATATTTCCCAAATTTACCTTCTCTTCATTCCCCTCAACTGCTGCAGGTCAGACCAATGCCATCTCTCTCCGGCATTATGATAACATCCCCTAAATAGTCTCCTGGTCTTCGCTGAAGCCTCTTCTCAATCCGTTCTGCATTCTGCAAATGGATGTGATTCCCTGTGCAGCCTGAATGAGGACCTTGTGGTAGATGGTAACATGAAAGGCCAAGAAATGGATAGAAGCCCCTGGTAGAATGCACTGAGAGATGTAGAGTGATAGAAGACAATGCTGAGGAGTTTGAACCCAATAAAAAAATTCAGGGCTTATTTAGCCAGAGTAAGCACGTAAGCCTTGCATCCTAAGAGAAGTAGGATTGTACAGAAAGATTTTAGTTAAGTAAACAGCATGATTATTTTTAAAATAAAGTACTGTGCTAACAGCAGAATCCAGTCTGTAGTAGTGGTCTACCAAGTAAGGTATGCAAGCCCATACATTAGAAGGAAAGAAAAAAAAAAAATAGAGCTGCTATTTAGGTAGTCTCATTCTTTTAAATATCTGTTTTTGTACTTTTTAAATAACCAAAAGGCATATATTGGGGCACTGCTCAGAAGTAATTTTCTGTTTGGATTAATGGTCCAAGAGTGTGCGATAATTTGTATAGATGGATGGAAACCATTTAGGCAGCTATTTCATTAGATAAATGGAGAGTATCTCATATTATATTGGTAATGGCTAAGATAGAGTCAAATGGATTAATGAAAAGAGATATTTAAAAGAAAAATCCCCTCCTTTCTAATTATGGTCTAAATTAAAATGGACTGTAATAACACCAAAACATTTTCTAGTAATAATAAAAATCACCTTGACAACCAAAGTTTAGAAGGGTTAAGCTTTAATGTTTTCATGTCTTTTAGATCATCCTTATTAACTTGCCTTAGGAGTCAGAAAAGACAGAAGAAAAATAAACTAAAACCCGAAAAGCTTATAATGTTAGTAGTAACCTCTTAAAAAAATATGTTAAGTCCCCTGATTTCTGAAGCTTATGGCAACAAAGAACAACTATGATAAAGTGCCAGTCTGGCTAAGCTCTAAATAATGATTTAGAGTCTGACCATAGTAAACAGCCTTCTTTATTCCCTCTACAGTTCAGTTTTGAATTTGTTTTTCTTGATGATGATCATAAAAATCTACCAGCCATTTGTGGTTACCAATGTTCTAATACATCAAATTGTTTAGGAACTTCAAAATATTTATAATATTACCCCTTTCTTTAGAATTCCTATAAAATTATCTTTCGTTTGATATAACAAAGTTATGTTTCTAAAAATTCCAAAAGGTAAAGAGATTTATTTTGATTTATAATAAGAATTTTTACTTCTTCCCAATCTCCTTTAAATCATCATGTTGATTTATAATGTATTGTGTTTTTTTAATTTAATTTAATTAACATATAGTGTATTATTAGTTTCAGGGGTGTAATTTAGTGAATCATCAGTCACATATAACACCCAGTGCTCATTACATCAAGTGCATTCCTTAATGCCCATCACCTAATTACCACATCCCCCCACCTCCACTTCCTTTCCAGCAACCCTCGGTTTGTTTCCTGGAGTTAAACGTCTCTTATGATATGCCTTCCTTTCTTTTTTTTAATCTTCTTTTCTTTTTCCTACCCTTTCCCTATGTTCATCTGTGTTTTCCTAAATTCCACACATGAGTGAAATAATATGATATTTGTCTTTCTTTGACTGACTTATTTCCCTCAGCACAATACCCTCTAGTATCCACGTTGTTGCACAGTAGGCTATTAAAATGCAGAATGGAGGACACCTGAGTGGCTCAGTGGGTTAAAGCCTCTGCCTTTGGCTCAGGTCATGATCCCAGGGTCCTGGGATTGAGCCCCACATGGGCTTTCTGCTCAGCAGGGAGCTTGCTTCCCTTCCTTTCTCTCTGCCTGCCTCTCTGCCTACTTGTGATCTCTGTCTGTCAAATAAATAAATAAGTAAATAAATAAATAAATAAATCTTTAATAAATAAATAAAATGCAGAATGGGAGAGGTTAGAGCTTTATTAAAACCAAATTGTTATAATAACCTTAGTTTTTTGTAACACAGTCCTGTATCATGGGCAAAAATAATTCTATAATATACAAATTTTTTATTCCTTAGAGTGCTCTTTGGGGAAAGATAACCCACTGGGCACAGAAGCTACATGTTTTTCTAAAAAAGTTTTATATTCATACCCTTAAGTTGGCCAGTATCTTATTTTCACTTAAAAGATTTATATATTAGCTTCTTACATTCATTAATCTGCTAAATAAAAGAAACAAGATAAAGAAAATATTACATTTTATATAATTATAGTACTTCTGAAAGTACATCTAAAACATCATCTCTAGATCTTTTCCCCCCATCTGTTATTTTGATGGACTGAAAACTGCCTTTTAGGTAAGTTAAAGATTGAAATTTTATTTCATATCATTTTGCAGCCATTCTTCTCACTGTAAAAATGCAACACACTGAAAAATCAAATTTAAGATATAATTCTTCTGAATTATTTTTAAAACCATACTTGAAATTCATAATAGTTTTACATTTTTAAAATGTGTCATTTAATATTTGAAGTGTTTCTAAGAATAACATATTTGTAATTCTTAAGGAAGTACAAAATCTAAGTATTAAGTAAACTTCAAACTTCAGCTCTCTTTATGAAAATCAATATGAATGCAGAGATAAACCACATTTCAGTAACAGGCTAGAGGTTTACCAGTGAACCTTTTCAACTATTCACATTATTTTCTGATGGCAAAGACATCTCAAAAGAAGCATGATATGGTCTATGAATACCATCAAACCTCCTTGCTGTCTAACATTCAGCAATAGATGGTAGATTTGCTTTTTATGACAAGATGAATATATTCCAAATGCAGCTATTATAAAAGTAGCTGACATTATGAATAAGAAATGGGAAGAAGGGCATTTCTGTGGGAGCTAATTTTAGGAAACTAGACAGGCATCAGTTATTATTCAGAATAGTCAAGGATTATCTGAAAATCTAATACAGACTGTGTTATCACTATCACTGACTCTTTACTAGCCATGGCTTCATAGGAATGCTATATTAGGCCAAGGAACATGAAAAATAATTTGCTTACAGAATCTTAGAAACTTTCTTGAGCTTGTGATGCCTGCCAGCATTATAAGAGCATGTAAAATAATGACTCAAGCTCCAATAAGTATGTAAAATTTGAAAACAACACACATATACAGCATCCACTTGTTCACAACATATCATTTTCTAGACCCTCTTCAGGTATCACTCATCATCATTGAATATAAACCTATAGCTATCAAAGATCATACTTTTAGGAGAGTGTAAGAAAGAGCCTGTTATTGCTATGAATTCCAGATCAAAGGTACTTGCCTACAAGTGGTGTTGGCCTTAAGGATTTTCACTCAAATGATTAAGAAACTTAATTATATTTGCAAAATTCCTTTTGCTATATAACAATGTAATCATGGAAGTAAACTACGTTCTATTAACAAATCTTCATATACAAGGTGTGAGGATTACATAGGATTTGTACACCAGGGAGCAGAAAACTGTGGATCATCTTAGAATTCCTCTGTAGAAAATTTTACAATTATGTACTCCCCTTTCTCTCTTCCCATCACTTTTGCTAATTTCTTATATGTTGGACTTCTTTTTCAACTGAGAAAACTGTACACAGAGTTAGTAAATATTTTTGTTTATATTTACCCCAAGGCAGAGCATTCATATGTGATAATAAGCTCCCAAAGTAATCATATTTCCCTAAGCTCAGTAACAATGACGTTGGGTAGGCCATTTCACAGGATGAACTATTAAGTATCCAGAACCACGAATATATCATCTTGAGAATGACTTTGGACAAATATCTTGTATTAGTTTCCTAGAGCTACTATAAATACCACAAACTAGATGGCTTAAATAATAGAAATTTATTACCACACAGTTCTGAAGGCTGAGTTCAGAATCAAAATGTCACCAGGGTTGGCTCCTTCTGAGGACTGTGAGAGTAAAACTGTTCCATGCTTCTCATTTACTTTCTGGTTGCTTCAGGCAATTTCTGAATTGTAGATGGTATCCTCCCTGTGTACTGACATCATTTTCCCTCTATGTGTATCTGTATCCAAAATAGCCATTTTTATAAGGAAACAAGTCATAATGGATTAGGGCCCTCTCTACTGGCCTCATTTTAACTTAATTAATTCTGTACAGAGTCTATCTTTAAGTAAGGTCACACTGAGCTATGGGGGGGTTAAGATTCTAACATACCTCTTTTGAGGAGACACACTAAGTCTATAACATATCTCTTGCTGATATAATGAGAGAATTTCCTACTTACATGAAAGTAAATAAAATGGGGAAATGCATAAAGTGCAAAACTGGTACTATAACATAAAACTCAATTTATAAAACTGGTGTTAATATAATGCCCATAGTTTTTTTTCTTTGGTGCTGTAATGTACAGAATCATCATCCTCTACTGTTTAAACAAATAAATAAACCAAGAGAAAACAAAAAAAATGTCCTAAATTGTTTAACAATTTCAAATTAGCTTTAAATAATTACAATATACTAAGGAAAACTATCATGAGCATGTTAAATGTCTCCATTACACTACCTACTATAAGATCAGTTTTAACAAATACACACATATATTCAAACATATTGACTCACAAATAATGCTTTTAAAAATTTAAGGTATTGGGACGCCTGGGTGGCTCAGTTGGTTAAGCGGCTGCCTTCGGCTCAGGTCATGATCCCAGCGTCCTGGGATCGAGTCCCACATCGGGCTCCTTGCTTGGCAGGGAGCTTGCTTCTCCCTCTGCCTCTGCCTGCCTCTCTGTCTGCCTGTGCTCGCTCTCTCTCTCTCTAACAACAACAACAACAACAACAACAACAACAACAAATCTTTAAAGCAGCACCTGGGTGTCTCAGTAGGTTAAGCATCTGCTTTAAAAAAAAAAAAAAATTAAGGTATTGTCCCAAGTAAACAGTTTACTTATAAAAGAAAGACACTAGTTTCTCAAACAAATAGACTGTGTAAGTACTGATTCACAAACATTAGGGTATGCACAGCAGCATTCCCAGTTCTCAGGAAGTATACTCTTTATCTGATAAGCTTTGACCCCTACTTACAAAGAGAAAAATTCTCAGTCATTTGGTTGCAGTTGAAAATTTTTGAAGAATTCATTCTAATTTATTTCCATCTTTGAGTCCTATTCCTGGAGTGTTTTCAGCTCCCAGGCTCATAATACCACAAACATCCCCCAAACTGGTGAAGATGCTCTTTTCAAAGAATTTTTAATTAGCATTTTTAACTAATGGGATAAAAAGGAAATGAAAAATTACTGAAAGAAAAATGTACAGTTTACTTTCCATCATTTTACCCCCAGAAACACAATATATATTAGTCTCATTTCATTGTGACTAGATGGCATCGCTCAGAGATATCTTTGAGTTGAAGCTGAGTTTTCTAGTCTCCCTGATTTCCACAGTCCCTTATCCTTCAATGTAGATGTTCTGCATTCACAGGATATGAGCTATAGTTGATAAAGAGAAGGAAGTGGGGGGAAGGAGAGAAGGAGGGAAATATGAATTCCAGATTTATTGACAAATATGATCAGGGTGTGGTACTCTTTTCTCCACCCCTTCTTTCCTGAGAATGCCTTCTTAGTCTTATTTTCTCAGTAGCATCCCTATTATCAGTTAAAAATTATTCAAAGAAAAATCCACTTTTTCTATTACCACAAAAGTTGCAGATATGTGTATTTTTGTCAGGTGAGTAAATCATTTAGATAATTGATAAGTCTCAGGTCAGTTTGGGGAAATTCAATTCTCTAACCCAAATGAAAAGATAGTATGTATCATGAGAGTCTATCCTACTTAATGCCCTATATTTATTCTGAACAACTTTTTCCAGCCTATCTTGGAAATGTTAAAGGACTCTCAATTCAGGACAAGACCTGGTCTCTAATAAATGAAGCAAATTCATCCTTGTGCAGTCCACAAATGGCAAATTAAATGGTTTGAAGCATTGTCAATGGATGTCACATGATGCTGCCAGAATCCTCATTACTTCCTTTTTCATGACTGACAAAATTAGGACAATTTTTAACAGATTTGCTAATGTATGTGTTCTACCAGAACCATGTAGACTTCTTACATTCAGAGTAATATAAAAGAGGTAAGGAACACTTTGTTCCCCCAAAACTACAGATTTCATAATGCCAGCTGGTATCATAGAAACAGTGTAATCTCCTAGACATTGCTCAAAAGAATAAATATGGACAATTTTTAGAGAGTTTAGACCATTTTTTTCTTAAAATATATGTTACAGTTCTAGATACAAGCCCAATTTACTTGGACTTAATTTATCTCTTGGGACCTTGGCCTCTTGCTCAACAGAGATTACTGGCTGCCACTATAACAGCCCTTTTGCTTAATATCCCCTGCTCTTGTAGCCTTCTTCACCAGAGGATAGGGCTCTGACAGTATTCATAGTGCCCACTGCTACAAGACACATTCGTACAAGAATGCAGGTGCTGGCCATCTAGAATGGGTGGATGTGGCTTCTCCCTTCACTGAAAGTCTTATATAAAAGATTGCACTGTGACTCTAGTTTCTCAAGCAGATACATGAGGGAAGTCAGTAACTCAACTTGAGTGCATAGTGGAATCAATGTGCTTTAAGGGAAATTTTGACCAATGAGAGACAAGATGTAAGGAGGCCTACCAGATAAGTGTATTTCCCTTCTTTCACCACAGTGATCCAGGTAATACATGACATGTTTGAAAATGACCCACTTGATCTCACAAATGCCCGTGTCTTCTCATGAAGTTGTGGCTAGCTCAGTAATGCATCACATTGCATTTACATTCCTGCTAACCTGCCTCACTTCCCTTTCCCCATCAGTTTTACTCCCAACATTGTAACTCCTAAGAAATTATTATCGTATTTAAGTTTTGGAACATAGCTTCTAGAGGTGTTATTGTCTTTAGTTTATAAATAAGGAAACTGAGTATCTGTTTAGACTGCTGTAATAAAAAAAAAATACTATAGACTAGGTGGCTTAAATAGCAGACATTCATTTCTCACAGTTATGGAGGCTGGGAAGTCCAGGATCAAGACACTGACAGAGTCAGTAGCTAATGAAACCCCACTTTCTGGTTCATAGATGGCAATATCTTCTTGCTGAATCTTTATGTGGTACAAGAGGTTAGGGACCTTTCTGGTGTCTCTTATAAAATCTGCTAATCCCTGGGGTGCCTGGGTGGCTCAGTGGGTTAAAGCCTCTGCCTTCAGCTCAGGTCATGATCCCAGGGTCCTGGGATCAAGCCCCGCATAGGTCTCTCTGCTCAGCAGGGAGCCTGCTTCTTCCTCTCTCTGCCTTCTTCTCTGCCTACTTGCGATCTCTGTCTGTCAAATAAATAAATAAAATCTTAAAGATATACATATTAAAAATAACTTCTAATCCCATTCATGAGCGTTCTCTATGACCTAATCACTTCTCAAAGGCCCCACCTCCTAATGCCCTAATATTGGGAATAATTATTTCAACATATGAATTTGGGGGAAGAAGGGGACTCAAGCATTCAGTCTATGGCAGAAATGTACATAGAATGAGTCTAAATTGCAAGCAGTAGAAGATAAAGTTGTAGAGGTTAAGTCCCTGACTTTGAGGCACTTTCCTTTACATTATACAACCTTTAAATATAATGAGAAAAATATAGTTTAAGCAAAAACCCAAATCAACTTGTGAGCCTTAAGAGTCCAATTTATCATGTAACCTTAATCAAATTTACTGGAACTATCAAAACTCCATTTTACTTCCATGTAGGCACCACTTTTTCCCATTCTGTCAGCTGAGAGGGGAGTAAAATGTCCATGCACATCCTCCACTTTTATTGATGGTGTAATACAGTGTTCTTTCCTGACATAATGAAAAGGAAGATTGAAATCAGAGGGAGACAGTAACTCCAGAAGAGAAGCAAGACTCCTGCTTCCCTCCCACCCCATCCAAGGATAATTCCTGACAAGATCAGATAGCTTCTCCAGAATTGGTAGAAATGCACTCTGCAATGCAGCTTTTAAAAGGAGTCTCATATCACCAAGATTCCAGGATTAATTAACTGAATTAGATAATATACTTTTCTTGACAGAACATTGTATAATCCAATTCACATTTTTCTAGCCCTAACTTTGATTTTCACTAACAATCTGATTAATAATTACTCTAAATCTACTCTAATATTTACTGTTGAATGTCATCTGCCTCTATTCCTTGTTCTCAGTTCTGACTCAGATGTGTTGTCTGTTCTAACATCCAATGTTTGAAGAGTATTCCTCTGGTAGAGCACCCATGATTTTATTTTACATAAATCCAGCTTTAGGGAACAAGAAATATCTGTAAAGTTTACTTGCTCTTGGATTAAATCACATCCATTTATGTTACTATCTGTTGGTCCAGTGATTTATTGCTGTGATCACTGTTTTGGAATTAAAAAAATTCACTTGCATACAGAAAAGTCACAGATACATGTCCATAGCCTTATCAAGTGGCCAATATTAATTGATTCCCTATTATATGTTGAGCATAGTACTTGGTATGAGCCACACTTTGAAGCCTGAATATTCAAAATAATGTATGTGAAACAATAGCAAACAAAAATAGCATATGTTTAAACGCTAAATGTTGTGGTAACAGCATTATATTTTATCTCTATATTGAATACCAACTGTCACATTCCTCTGCAATTGCCTGACACACCCACTGGAAATGAATTCAACAGGAAAGTCATGTTAACCTTGAATTACAGTGTTTTCCTTTTGAGACACAAGGTTTCGTCTTCTGAAATTAATATTTTTGAAAATGTATGCTGAATAATCATTTATTATTATTGAACTAGTTACACAAAATCTTTGCCTAATGCAGTACTCTTTAGGAACTTGTGCCCTCAGTTCTTGATAGGTCACATAACATAATTCTAATTAAAATCCAGGAAATATTCTGGACCCAAAGTGCTTTAATATGAATATAGATTTTTACCCCAGAAGCAATGTCATACTTTTTTTCTAAATACAATGAACTGTTTCAAAATGATGATGATGATGATGACAGGGGGCTAGCAATTTTATTTTGTACTTAAAAAAAAGTTACCTAGGGCATTATTTAAAATTAGGTCACCTTTGTGGACTTTACTTACAGTTTCTTTGTTTGGTTAGTTGATTCATTTTGATTTTTAAATGACTTGATAGCTTAGAGTAGTAATTGCCAAAAGTTTCCAATGTGCTTATAACAATAACATAAAGAATCCTATTGAAATTATTTCAAATATTTTCCAAGAATATGTCTGGCCTTAATTGAAAATACTACCTGTTATAGTGTGCTACATGTGTTTACTTGATTGGGCCATGTTTTGTCAAACATTATTCTTGGTGTTTCTGTGAGGGTGTCTTTAGATGAATTTAAATCAGTGGATAAAACAGATTATCTTCCTTAAAGTACATGCTCCTCATTCAGTCATTTGAAGGCTTGAATTGAGCAAAGGACTGACCCTACACTGATTAGGAGAGAATTCCTCCTAGACTGCCTTTAAACTCGGACATGGAGTTTTTCCTGTCTCTGACTCAAACTAAAACCCTGGCTTTTCTTAGGCCTTGAAACTGTGGCATTCAGACTGAAATAATACCACCATTTTCCTGAGATGCCAGTTTGCTGACTTACCTGCAGATCTCAGGACTTGTCAGCCTCCACAATTATATGCGTCAATTCTTCAAAACAAACTGTTCTCTTTCTCTCTGCATATATGTATATGTTCATGTGTACATATATGTCGTTAAGAAGCAAAATTCAACCAAGTGAATTTGAAGACCTATATGGCTTTATGAAACAATTCATGAATCAGGCAGCATTCTCCTCTTAGAGATGTAGGGGCATTCTGAGGTGTTGTTCAAAATGTAAGGTTTTTATAGAAAGGAAGGTGTGGCAAACAAAAGGTTTTTTGAAAAAGAAAAAAAAAAGCATTTTTCCAAGCAAGAACACCTTTCCTTAGGGGAAAGGAGAGGGGAGCTTATTAAGCAAATTACCTCATCTTCCTTTGAGGTATGGACAAGGCCTATGCCACATATTACCTCATTGGTCCTGATGGGAAAATTTCCTGACTGACTGGTTAAGACTTACATTTCTGGGGGATGTTGAAACTGTAGTTAGGTTGGGGCGCCTGGGTGGCTCAGTGGTTTAAGCCTCTGCCTTTGGCTCAGGTCATGATCTCAGGGTCCTGAGCCCTGTGTCGGGCTCTCTGCTCGGCAGGGAGCCTGCTTCCTCCCCCTCTCTGCCTAGCTGTGATCTCTGTCTGTCAAATAAATAAATAAAATCTATTAAAAAAGAAACTGTAGTTAGGTTAAGGTATTAAATCCAGTTGTGATGACTTGGTGTGGTCCAAGTGATGCCCTTTGGGCCTGTGGTTTTCTTTTGAACAATATATATATGCTCTATTGGTTCTATTTTTCAGGAAAATTCTAATGAATAAATTATACCTTCGCTCAACTTTGAGAAATATTAAACACATTCTAAACACATTCTAAAACACATTCTGACTAGATTCATCAAACATTATGCAAAAATATTTTTTCTCAATTGTCAATTAAAGTATATGAGTGTATGTTTAACTGACAATATATAATTATTTCATAATCAGTACCAGAAATCAAATTACAACTCAAATTCTTTGCATAAATAAGATAGAAAATTATACAGATGTGTTGCTTTCATTGTATGACAAAGGCCTGCCAAACATGCTCAACCTCAAGAAAAGGTAAATTTATCTTAAAGTTCTTCATATGATATCAATATTTTTTAAAAAGTCATTTATTTCTCTCTTTCTATGTTATACAATTTATTTGGTTTAAAAATTCCTTCTTCTCAGTAGTAAAATATTTGTTTTTTGAATACCTATATATTACGCAAAATATTTTTATATCCTTCAGATAAGAATGCATAGCCATATGCCATAGTATCACAGTACAACTTTCATCAGCAATCACATCGCTCAGTCTCTAAATGTCAAATTATAATTGGCATTTAAGAAAATTGCTTCAGGATATATATCACATATCTTTTTAAATACCAGTTGGTATTTTTAGCCATTATTTCATTACTACTAAATTGAGTACTAGTGTCCAATTAGACATTAATTACCAGTCTAAATATGGCTAATGTTCTAACCAGGATGTCACCAGGCATTTTAATTTTACTAAATTAAATGCAATGAAATTTAACTTTGCAGATTTCACAATTCAAACACTCCTTTAATTATAAAGGTTTATTTGAATGGAATAGAACAAATGCTCTCTAACCTTAAAAGTCTGGTGGAATTAAACATGATATTTAGTGGAATCACCACAGGAGCTTGGAAGGAAAGGGACCATTATGCGATCTTGCAAAAAAATCTCCTACTCAGCACCAAACAACTTTTCCCATATTCAAAACAACCCTTGCTTTAACAACTCCAGTAACAAAGGGTTCTAAGTATTATAAATGTCTTCCTTTTATTAAGTAAGATATTCTCATTGTACTTTCTGCCATTCAGAGTACAGTAGAATAAATATATTATCCCTTCCAAATAGTTGATGGCAACTTCTCTATTATTCCCTTGCCTTACTTTCTGTAGGGTACCTAGATATAATTCAGTATACTTTTATCATTTTTGCTGTTCCCTCTCTTCCAGTCAATATCCTTCTTAAAATAGGGACCTCCGATATGAGAATGGCATAATTCTAAAGCCTCCTCAATTCATACCCTTTTTTAAGCATAATAAACTATACTCTCTAAACTATCAAAACTACATATAAAATACCAGAATACTTTCTTTAAATAAAATTCTAATTGTTTGAGTCTTCTATCTTGTAGGTAAAATAATATACAGCAAATTCATCCTTGTCTCAAATTTCTGCTTGTATATATTAAAACAACAAAATGAGCACTTATTTTAAAACAAATAGGAAAATGTAAAAAAAAAAAAAAAA
>ML106563.1:31344-42485 GCA_003697995.1 Taxidea taxus jeffersonii
TAAGATTTTTTTTTTTTAAGAGACAGAGCATAAGCAGGGGGAGGGGCAGAGGAAGAGGGAAAAGGACAAGCAGACTCTCCTCTGAGCTGGAACTCCACACAGGGCTTGATCTCAGAACTGTGAGATCATGACCTGAGCTGAAGTCAGACGTTTAACTGAATGAGCCACACAGGCATCCCATGGGTCAATTTGTATTTCATTTGAATTTTTTAAAAAGGATATTTACATAATGTGAATTTTGCTACATATTTTAACATATACCAGATACTTCAAGCATCTAGAAACATTAAATATACATTTTTAGGACTTCACATTTTATTCATAAGACTGTTCTGTCAGACGTACACATGGAAACAGAAGGGTGACTCATGAGAACTGTAGGTTACTAAGACATCAGCAGATATACTCATTGTAGTAGAATTCCTGTCTTCAATTTTTATGAAACACAAAATAGCAGTTTACATTTCTCTTTTGCTCAGTCCAGAAGCTCTGTATACTAGATCTGCTTTCTGAGTAGTTCGTGAAGAACCAGTAACCCTTATGTTTCTTTCTTTTTTTTTTTTTTTAACATATAATGTATTATTAGTCCCAGAGGTACAGGTCTGTGAATTGTCAGACTTACAGACTTCACAGCACTCACCATGCCACATACCCTCCCCAATGTCCATAACCCAACCACCCTCTCTCTACCCCCTACCCCCAGCAACCCTCAGTTTGTTCTGTGAGATTAAGAGTCTCTTATGGTTTGTCTCCCTCCTGATCCCATCTTGTTTCATTTTTTCCTTCCCTACCCACCCAAACCCCCCCACTGCCTCTCAATTTCCTCATATTAGAGAGATCATATGATAATTGTCTTTCTCTGATTGACTTATTTCACTCAGCATAATACCCTCTAGTTCCATCCACGTCATTGCAAATGGCAAGATTTCGGGCTTTTGGATGGCTGCGTAGTATTCCATTGTGTGTGTGTGTGTGTGTGTGTGTGTGTGTGTGTGTGTGTGTGTGTACACCATTTCTTCTTTATCCATTCATCTGTTGATGCACATCTAGGTTCTTTCCATAGTTTGGCTACTGTGGACATTGCTCCTATAAACATTCGGGTGCACATGCCCCTTCAGATCACTACATTTGTATCTTTAGGGTAAATACCCAGTAGTGTGATCACTGGGTCATAGGGTAGCTCTATTTTCCACTTTTTGAGGAACCTCCATGCTGTATTCTGGAGTGGTTGCACCAGCTTGCATTCCCACCAATAGTGTAGGAGGGTTCCCCTTTCTCTGCATCCTTGCCAACATCCATCATTTCCTGCCTTGTTAATTTTAGCCATTCTGACTGGTGTGAGGTGGTATCTCATTGTGGTTTTGATTTATATTTCCCTGATGGCAAGTGATGTGGAGCACTTTTTCATGTGTCTGTTGTCCATCTGGATGTCTTCTTTGCAGAAATGTCTGTTCATGTCCTCTACCCATTTCTTGATTGGATTATTTGTTCTTTGGGTGTTGAGTTTGGTAAGTTCTTTATAGATTTTGGATACTAGCCCTTTATCTGATACATCATTTGCAAATATCTTCTCCCATTCTGTCAGTTGTCTTTTGGTTTTATTGACTGTTTCCTTTGCTGTGCAAAAGCTTTTGATCTGAGGAAGTCCCAGTAGTTCATTTGCCCTTGCTTCCCTTGCCTTTGGAGATGCTCCTAGGAAGAAGTTGCTGTGGCTGAGGTCAAAGACGTTACTGTCTGTGTTCTCCTCAAGGATTTTGATGGATTCCTGTCTCCCATTGAGGTCTTTCATCCATTTTTAGTCTTTTTTTGTGTGTGGCATAAGGAAATGGTCCATTTTCATTTTTCTGCATGTGGCTGTCCAATTTTCACAACATCATTTGTTGAAGAGACTGACTTTTTTTCCATTGGATAGTCTTTCCTGCTTTGTCAAAGATTAGTTGACCATAGAGTTGGGGGTCCATTTCTGGGCTCTCTATTCAGTTCCATTAATCTATGTGTCTGTTTTTGTGCCAGTACCACACTGTCTTGACAATGACAGCTTTGTAATAGATTGCTTTAGGTAGCATAGACATTTTCACATTATTTTTTATTCCAATGCGTGAACATAGAACATTTTTCCATTTCTTTGTGACTTCCTCAATTTCTTTCATGAATACTTTGTAGTTTTTGGAGCACAGATTCTTTGCCTCTTTGGTTAGGTTTATTCCTAGGTATCTTATGGTTTTGGGTGCAATTGTAAATGGGATTGACTCTTTCTCTTTCTTCTGTCTTTTTGTTGGTATATAGAAATACAACTGATTTCTATGCATTGATTTTATATCCTGACATTTTACAGAATTCCTGTACAAGTTCTAGCAGTTTTGGAGTAGAGTCTTCTGGGTTTCCCACATAAATCATCTGCAAAAAGTGAGAGTTTGACTTCTTCTTTGTCAATTCAGATGCCTTTAATTTCTTTTTGTTGTCTCATTGCTGAGGCTAGGACTTCTAGTACTATGTTGAATAGCAGTGGGAATAATGGACATCCCTGCCATGTTTCTGCTAACAGAAAAGCTCTCAGTTTTTCCCCATTGAGAATGATATTCACTGCAGGTTTTTCATAGATGGCTTTGATGATATTGAGGTATGTGCCCTCTATCCCTACACTTTGCAGAGTTCTGAACCAGAAAGGATGCTGTACTTTGTCAAATGCTTTTTCAGCATCTATTAAGAGTATCATATGGTTCTTGTTCTTTCTTTTATTGATGTATTGTACCACATTGATTGATTTGCAGATGTTGAACCAACCTTGCAGCCCTGGAATAAATCCCACTTGGTCATGGAGAATAATCCTTTTAATGTAATGTTGGATCCTATTGGCTAGTATTTTGGTGAGAATTTTCACTCTGTGTTTATCAAGGATATTGGTATGTAATTCTCATTTTTGATGGGATCTTTTTCTGGTTTTGGGATCAAGGTAATGCTGGCCTCATAAAATGAGTTTAGAAGTTTTCAATTTCTTTTTTTTTTTTTTTGAACAGTTTCAGGAGAATAGGAATTAATTCTTCTTTTAATGCTTGGTAGAATTCCCCTGGGAAGCCATCTGGCCCTGGGCTTTTGTTTGTTTGGAGATTTTTGATGACTGCTTTAATCTCCTTACTGGTTATGGGTCTGTTCAAGTTGTCTATTTCTTCCTGGTGCAGTTTTGGTAGTTTATATGTCTCTAGGAATGCATCTATTTCTTCCCAGATTGTTGAACTTGCTGGAGTATAGTTGCTCATAATATGTTCTTATAATTGTTTATATTTCTTTGGTGTTGGTTGTGATCTCTCCTCTTTCATTCATGGTTTTATTTATTTGGGTTCTTTCTCTTTTCTTTTTGATAAGTCTAGCCAGGGCTTTTTCAATCTTATTCTTTCAAAGAACTAGCTCCTAGTTTCGTTGATTTGTTCAACTCTTCTTTTGGTTTCTATTTCATTGATTTATGCTCTGATCTTTATGATTTTTCTTCTTCTGCAGGGTTTATGCTTTCTTTGCTGTTCTTTCTCCAGCTCCTTTAAGTGTAGGATTAGGTTGTGTATTTGAGACCTTTCCTGTTTCTTGAGAAAAGCTTGTATCACTATATATTTTCCTCTCAGGACTGCCTTTGCTGTGTCTCACAGATTTTGAACTGTTGTGTTTTCATTACTATTTGTTTCCATGAATTTTTTCAATTCTTCTTTAATTTCCTGGTTGACCCATTCATTCTTTAGTAGGATGCTTTTTAGCCTCCATGTATTTGGGTTCTTTCCAAATTTCCTCTTGTGATTGAGTTCTAGCTTAGAGCATTGTGGTCTGAAAATATGCAGGGAATGATCCCAATTTTTTGGTACCGGTTGAGACCTGCTTTGTGACCCAGGATGTGATCTGTTCTGAAGAATGTTCCATGTGCACTAGGGAACAATGTGTATTCTGTTGCTTTGGGATGGAATGTTCTGAATATATCTGTGATGTCCGCCTGGTCCAGTGTGTCATTTAAGGCCTTTATTTCCTTGTTGATCTTTTGCTTGGATGATCTGTCCATTTCAGTGAGGGGGGTGTTAAAGTCCCCTACTATTATTGTATCATTGTGGATGTGTTTCTTTGATTTTGTTATTGATTGGTTTATAAAGTTGGCTGCTCCCAGGTTAGGGGCATAGATATTTAAAATTGTTAGATCTTCTTGTTGGGCAGACCCTTTGAGTATGATATAATATCCTTTTTCATCTCTTATTATAGTTTTTGGCTTAAAATCTAATTTATCTGATGTAAGTATTGCTACCCCAGCTTTCTTTTGATGTCCATTAGCATGGTAAATTTTCTACCCCCTCACTTTAAATCTGGGGTGTCTTTGGATCTAAAATGAGTTTCTTATAGGCAGCATATTGATGGGTTTTGTTTTTTTATCCATTCTGAAACCCTGTGTCTTTTGATTGGGGCATTTAGCCCATTTACATTCAGGGTAACTATTGAGAGATATGAATTTAGTGCCATTGTATTGCCTGTAAGGTGACTATTACTGTATATTGTCTCTGTTCCTTTCTGGTCTGCTTCTTTTAGGTTCTCTCTTTGCTTAGAGGACCCCTTTTAATATTTCCTTGTAGGGCTGGTTTGGTTTTTACATATTCCTTTGGGTTTTGTTTGTCCTGGAAACTTTTTATCTCTCTTATTTTCAATGATAGCCTAGCTGGATATGGTATTCTTGGCTGCATGTTTGTCTCAGTTAGTGCTCTGAATATATCATGCCAGTTCTTTTTGGCCTGCCAGGTCTCTGTGGATAAGTCTGTTGCCAATCTAATATTTTTACCATTGTATGTTACAGAATTCTTGTCCAGGGCTGCTCTCAGGATTTTCTCTTTGTCACTAAGACTTATAAGATTTACTATTAGATAATGGGGTGTGGACCTATTCTTATTGATTTTGAGGGGCATTCTCTGTGCCTCCTGGATTTTGATGCTTGTTCTCTTTGCCATATTAGGGAAATTCTCTATAATATTTTGCTCCAATATACCTTCTGCCCCCCTCTCTCTTTCTTCTTCTTTTGGAAACCCAATTATTCTAATATTCTTTCATCTATGGTATCACTTATCTTTCGAATTCTCCCCTCATGGTCCAGTAGTTGTTTGTCTCTCTTGCTCAGTTTCTTTATTCCCTATCATTTGGTCTTCTACTTCTGCCTCATTTATCCTAGCAGTAAGAGCCTCCATATTTTATTGCACCTCACTAATAGCTTTTTTGATTTCAGCTTGGTTAGATTATAGTTCTTTTATTTCTCCAGAAAGGGCTGTGACACTCAAACATCCCTGATCCTTCTGTGACCCCGCAGGACCTGAGACCACACCATCTCCACGAGGGCTGCACCCCCGCTTAGCCTCTGGAGCAATGTCCCTCAGTGGAGCAAACTTTCAAAAGTTCAAATTTTGTGCTCTGTTGCTCCACCGCTTGCCAGGAGCCGGCCGCTCCCACCGCGGTCTGTCTTCCCGTTGCTTCAGATTCACTTCTCCATATGTCCTACCTTTCAGAAAGTGGTCAATTTTCTGTTTCTAGAATTGCTGCTCTTCTTCTCTTTGATCTCCTGTTGGGTTGTAGGTATTCAGAATGATTTATTAACTATCTAACTGAACTCCTGCGACCTGATGTCATCTCAGTCTGCTACTCCTCTGCCATCTTGACTACTAAATATATATTTTTAAATACTTAAAATTGTCAACTATATATTCAGTTGTGAGGAACAAAACATACACATAAAACAATAATTACAATATGAAAATGTCTTCTAAATATGAGCAGTCTGGCACTGAATCATTTTTCTCTTCCACTTTACCACTTCCTGCTTCATCTCCTATCATCGTTTCTGGATGTGGTCTAACAATTCTATTTCCAACAGTATTCTCCAGAGGCATTTCTTTTCTATTTTTTTTTTAAACAAAGGGGCACTTATAAGACATGTGATTTTCTTTCTTTCTTTCTTTCTTTTTTTTTTTACTTTTTTGTTTAAATTTAATTTAGTCAACATATAATATATTATTAGTTTATTAGTTTCAGGGGTAGAATTTAGTGGCTCAACAGTTGCATATAACATCCAGTGCTCATCATATCATATCCTCTTTAATTCTCATCACCCAATTACTCCAGCCCCCACCCACCTCCCTTCCAGCAACCTCAGTTTGTTTCCTATATTTAGTCTCTTATGGTTTGCCTCCCTCTCTGTCTTTATCTTATTTTATTTTTCCTTCCCTTCTCCTATGTTAATCTGTTTTGTTTATTAAATTCCACATATGAGGAGCATGTGGGTTGCTCAGTGGTTAAAGCCTCTGCCTTTGGCCCAGGTCATGGTCTCAGGGTCCTGGGATCAAACCCCGCATCAGGCTCTCTGCTCAGCAGGGAGCCTGCTTCACCTCCTCTTTCTGCCTTCTTCTCTGCCTGCTTGTGATCTCTGTCTGTCAAATAAATAAATAAAATCTTTAAAAAAATAAATTCCACATATGAGTGAAATCATGTGGTATTTGTCTTTCTCTTACTGATTATTCAACTTAGCACAATACCTTCTAGTTCCATACATGTTGTTGCAAATGACAAGATTTCATTCTTTTTGATGGATGAATAATATTCTTTTGTACACAGTCTTCTTTTATCCATTCATCTTTTGATGGACATCTGGGCTCTTTCTATGTTTTGGCTCTTGTGGACATTGCTGCTATAAACATTGGAGTGCATGAGTCCCTTTGAATCGTTATGTTTGTATCCCTTGGATAATTACCTAGTAATTCAGTTGCTGGATCATAGGGTAGCTCTATTTTTAACTTTTTGAAGAACCACCATACTGCATTCCAGACTGGCTACACCAGTTTGCATTCCCACCAACAGTGGAAGAGCATTCCCTTTTCTCTACATCCTTGCCAGCAGGTGTTGTTTCCTGTCTTGTTAATTTTAGCCATTCTGACTGGTGTGAAGTAGTATATCATTGTGGTTTTGATTTGTATTTCACTGATGACAAGTGACATTGAGCATTTTGTTAGTGTCTGTTAGCCATTTGTATGTCTCTTTGAAGAAATATCTGTGCATATCTTTGGCCCATTTCTTGACTGGATTTTTGGCCTTTTGGGTGTTGAGTTTGGTAAGTTCTTTATAGATTTAGGATACTAGCCCTTGATCCAATATGTCTTTTGGGAATATCTTCTCCCATTCCACAGGTTGCCTTTTAGTTTTGTTGTTTGTTTTCTTCGCTGTGCAAAAGTTTTTATCCTCATGAAGTCCTAATAGTTCATTTTTGCTTTTGTTGCCCCTGCTCTTGGAGACATGTCTAGCAAGAAATTGCTGCAGCCATGGTCAGAGAGGTTGCTGCCTGTGTTTCTCTCCAGGATTTTGATGGATTCCTCTCTCACATTTAGGTCTTTCATCCATTTTGAGTTTATTTTTGTGTGTGATGTAAGAAAGTGGTTCAGTTTCTTCACATTCTTCATATTCTTCTGCATGTGGCTGTCCTGTTTTCCCAACACCATTTGCTAAAGAGACTGCCTTTACTCCATTGGATATTCTTTCCTGTTTTTTTCAGATTAGTTGACCATAGAGTTGAGAGTCCATTTCTAGGTTCTCTATTCTGTTCCATTGATCTATGTATCCATTTTTGTGCCAGTATCATACTGTCTTGATGATTATAGCTTTGTAATACAACTTGAAGTCTGGAATTGTAGTCCTTCCACCATTGCTTTTGTTTTTTGTTTTTGTTCTTTTTTTTTCAACATTAGTTTGGCTATTCAGGGTCTTTTGTGGTTGCATATAAATTTTAGGATTGTTTGTTCCAGCTCTATGAAAAATGCTGATGATATTCTGATAAGGATTGCATTGAATGTATAGATTGCTCTAGGTAGCATGCACATTTTAACAATATTTGTTCTTCCAATCCATGAGCATGAAATGTTTTTCCATTTCTTTGTGTCTTCCTCAATTTCTTTCATAAGTGTTCTATAGTTTTCAGAGTATAGATATTTTACCTATTTGATTAGGTTTATTCCTAGGTATCTTATGGGTTTTGGTACATTATAAATGGGATCAATTCCTTGAGTTTTCTTTCTGCTGTTTCATTGTTAGTGCATAGAAATTCAACAGACTTCTGTGCATTGATTTTATATACTACAACTTTGCTGAATTCCTGTGTTGGTTCTAGTGATTTGGGGCTTTTCTACATAGAGTATAAAGGATATGTGATTTTCTAATTCTACTTATCATATGTCCCTAATCATTTTATATACAGAATGTCTAGATGTGACAAAGTAAGTTTTCTTTTAAGATGTTGGGAGGAAAGTTGAGAAAATTCTCTCTTTTTTTGTATTATATATGAAATTTTCTATAAATAACCAGTAAATCTTCTCAAAGGTGGTGGGTCATTTTCTATTCTAAAGTCAAGGCCCAGTGGAATAGGCTCCAGGGCTGCTGCTCTCAGGTCACACAGAGGAACAAATAGCCTCAGAGTCTGCAAGCCCCTAGCCCTCCAGGAAGGGGAATGGTGGGTCTGGGCAAGCCCAGAGTCAGTAGCCAGCCCTTGCCATGAGGTTCCCATGAATGAGGGCTTTACTCTGCTTCCCACCCGCTTCATGCAGGAAGTCCAAAAAAGATTTTTTTTTTTTAGTTTCCCAAATAGCTCTTAGCTAAATGTAGAAATAAATATTAAAACAACTGATTATTTAGAATTTAAATTTTATAAGAATATAAAATATCAAAATATGTGGAATATCAAAGTGAGATATGAATATCAAGATTAGATTTTACTACTCTCAGATTCAGAGAAATTGAAAGTCTGATCACACAAATTACTTTTTTTCCCCCTGATAGTCTCAATTATTGACAAGGATGAGAGAGAGAGGGAGAACTTTAATACTCTATTGTGGAAAGTTCAAACTACTGCAATCACTTTGGAAAGCTAATCTATAAACCTTTATTGCATGTGGATATTTGTTCCTTATATGAATCCTTTATACATTTGAATAAAAAGCTAAGTACAAAGAAGCTCATTGTGGCAATCTCTGCTAAACCAATAAATTAGAAATAATCTCAGTACCTATGAATATTTGAATGCATGAATTATAGCATATTTATACAATGAAATGCTCTAAAGAAATGCAGTTATTGAATTAAATCTATATGTATAAACAATTATTTTCAAAAAATTTGATGTTAAATGATTACAAGAAATTGCAAAGTGCTGTCTTTAATGTAAATTTTAATAACACATAAATCAGTATTAATTTGTATCTTAGCTTATGCTTGCTAAAGTATAAAGATATTATGGACGATATAGGGATCATAAATATATTGAATCATCAGGGTAGCAATGACTTCACTGGACATAAAGGATATTCAGAAAGAATCCATAGAAGCATGTCTATTTGTAATGTATATTTCTTTAAAAATATCTGAAATGACTATGGAAAAATAGTTTATATTTTTTAATCTGAGTGATATCTTGCTTGGTGTGCACTATAACTCTTCTGCATTTCTAAAGTATTCCAATAACAAGATAGCACATACTTGTGTAGTATGGGAAGCCTCTGGTAGACTATGACTTGTAGAATTCCTTCAAACCTGTTCCAATATGTCTTCTTCTATCCCAAGTGCTGAACTTAGGATGACTTTACTTTCTGGGTTTGTCGTCCCACTTAGGAGTCCTAGGCATCTTGCAACAGATTCTTCAGTTTCTTCAGTAATTAGTTGTCTTATTTTAGTCTTAGGGTAAGTCATATCTGCCTAAAATCAGAAATTCTAAGTCCCAATATGAAGTTGACTTAGAAACCAATGAAAAGTGTCCAATATGAAATGCAGGTTCTGGCTTAGTTCAATACTTATTTTTTTAAGATTTTATTTATTAATTTGACAGAGATCACAAGTAGGCAGAGAGGGAGGAGGAAGCAGGCTCCCCACAGAGCAGAGAGCAAGATTCGGGGCTCGATCCCAGGATCCTGGGATCATGACCCGAGCTGAAGGCAGAGGCTTTAACCCACTGAGCCACCCAGGCGCCCCAATACTTATTTTTATATCCATACTTCATTCCAGGTTGCTTTGGGTTTAAGGTCTCTGGGAAGTCTATTTATGGTGCAGTTTTATATGTTCTTAGCAATTCCTGATTCCCTCAAGGTCTTGATTTTTAACTAATGAAAATATAGAATAAGGTAATAGCAAAATCCATATCCCAACTACAAATCTACAAATTTGTATTGTGTTTGTAGAACAAATCTACAAAAATTCACTTTCCTTAGAACAGCAAAAATTTAAAATGTAAGGCTGAAATTTCAGATATTGTGAAAGGTTGATGATTCAGTATTTATCAGAATTTTCTACTGTACCTTGTTGATTATCATCTCTTCCTGCAAATGGTCCTAGCTTTAAAAATTTTTTTTTAGAAATTATCTGAAACCATGGTAAAGCAAGACATCATATAGAAAAAGATGATTAATCATAAAATACTACACTTTAGAAATTTAAAATCCAATAATCAAACTCCTTCATCTGAAAACATTATATCAAGTCATGTTCTCAGGATGGTCCAGGTAGATAGTTTTGGAACTGAGATTGGGACCTCAGTTGGATCTCCAGGATCTCCTGGTTGCCAGCTTGCAAAGAATAAAACTGGCCCATGTAGTTTATCTGCTCTTTGAACATGTAGGTTGACATTACCTTTGAGTATGTGTAATCTCTTCTCCACCCGTAACTGCAAGTGCAATTAACAAGGACTTGAAATTCAGAGAAGTTAGATGCTGATCTCATTCGATACTTACCATAGACAGAAATCTGTCAGCACTAATAGCAAGTGATAGAAATTCCTGAAATTAAAAGGGGGTACAGGAAGCCTTTTATGTTTAGAACACACATTACTCAAAAATTGGCTGCATCCCATCTCAAAGTGGATTGACATCGTAGCTCCTCATTAATTTATTTCCCAGAACATTTTGTAGGAGATGTGTTAGTATCCCTTATAAATGCCCTTAATGTTTAACATGCATGTCAGTTAGAAACTAAAAGCAAGTGCTTTGGGTCATTTAGAATACTCTGGGGGCTCATAACTACTCTGACTGAAAAATTATAGTCAGCATAAGTGTATGAACAGCTTTTGAAACCAACATAACAAAAAAGAACCGTTATAAAATCAACAA
>ML106563.1:56617-109933 GCA_003697995.1 Taxidea taxus jeffersonii
TTTGCCCTTGCTTCCCTTGCCTTTGGAGATGTTCCTAGGAAGAAGTTGCTGTGGCTGAGGTCAAAGAGGTTACTGTCTGTGTTCTCCTCAAGGATTTTGATGGATTCCTGTCTCCCATTGAGGTCTTTCATCCATTTTGAATCTATTTTTGTGCGTGGCATAAGGAAATGGTCCATTTTCATTTTTCTGCATGTGGCTGTCCAATTTTCACAACATCAGACTGACTTTTTTTCCATTGGATAGTCTTTCCTGCTTTGTCAAAGATTAGTTGACCATAGAGTTGGGGGTCCATTTCTGGGCTCTCTATTCAGTTCCATTAATCTATGTATCTGTTTTTGTGCCAGTACCATACTTGTCTTGACAATGACAGTTTTGTAATAGAGCTTGAAGTCTGGAATTGTGATGCCACCAACTTTGGCTTTCTTTTTCAACATTCCTCTGGCTATTCAGGACCTTTTATGGTTCCATATAAATTTTAGGATTATTTGTTCCATTTCTTTGAAAAAAATGGATGGTATTTTGGTAGGGATTGCATTAAATGTGTAGATTGCTTTAGGTAGCATAGACATTTTCACATTATTTTTTTATTCCAATGTGTGAACATGGAATGTTTTTCCATTTCTTTGTGACTTCCTCAATTTTTTTCATGTGTACTTTAAAGTTTTTGGAGCACAGATTCTTTGCCTCTTTGGTTAGGTTTATTCCTAGGTATCTTATGGTTTTGGGTGCAATTGTAAATGGGATTGACTCCTTAATTTCTCTTTCTTCTGTCTTGCTGTTGGTTTATAAAAATGTAACTGATTTCTGTGCATTGATTTTATATCCTGACACTTTACTGAATTCCTGTACAAGTTCTAGCAGTTTTGGAGTGGAATCTTCTGGGTTTTCTACATAAAGTATCTTATCATCTGCAAAGAGTGAGAGTTTGACTTCTTCTTTGCCAATTCAGATGCCTTTAATTTCTTTTTGTTGTCTCATTGCTGAGTCTAGGACTTCTAGTACTATGTTGAATAGCAGTGGTGATAGTGGACAGCCCTGCTGTATTCCTGACCTTAGAGGAAAACCTCTCAGTTTTTCCCCATTGAGAATGATAATCACTGTGGGCTTTTCATAGATGGCTTTGATGATATTGGGATATTTACCCTCTATCCCTACACTGTGAAGAGTTTTGATAATGAAAGCATGCTATGCTTTGTCAAATGTACTTTGACATTTTTTCCAGCAACTATTGAGAGTATCTTATCGGTCTTATTCTTTCTTTTATTAATGTATTGTATCACATTGATTGTTTTGCAAATGTTGAACCAACCTTGCAGCCCAGGAATAAATCCCACTTGGTCATGGTGAATAACTCTTTTAATGTACTGTTGGATCCTATCGGATAGTATTTTTGTGAGAATTTTTGCATCCATGTTCATCGGGGATATTGGTCTGTAATTGACCTTTTTGATGGGGTCTTTGTCTGGATCAAGGTAATGCTGGCCTCATAAAATGAGTTTGGGAGTTTTCCTTCCCTTCCATTTCTGTTTTTTGGAACAGTTTCAGGAGTGTAGGTATTAATTCTTCTTTAAATGTTTGGCTCTTTTAAAAATTCTTTATTTTCCTGCTGGGAATTCTTATCTTTATATTTGTTTGAGTCGTCTTAGAGGTGGTCTCAGTTTTTACCTTTTCTCTTGAGAGTGTATTCCACTGTCTTATGTCAGATAATGTTGGATTTTATCCTGAGGTTGTGCTGTTTTTCTCTGAAGAGATTGTCTCTCTTACTAGTAAATTATTTTGGTTGGATTTGGGTTGCAAATTCATTTTTTCTTCGGTGACACCTACAGTCTCAGTTCAGATCTTCTGTCCTTAGATAAGGTATCCTTTGAGTCTTTTTCTGTTCATGTGTAATTTTGAGGATAATCAGAAATGTGGATTGACAGAAATTGTGTATCCTCCTCTCCTATTTATTTTCTGAGATGTCCCTATTATCTCCTGGGATCACAGTTTTCTAGACTTACTTTTTTAGTTTCCCAGGACAGAAATATTGTGAGGTTTTTTTTTCCCCAGAAGCACCCACACTGACTACACTGTATTCCTAAAGCATCAGATCTCAGCCTAAAATCACAAGAATTTGAACTGATTTTCTTCAGCTCCTCTTCCTCAGTTGTGTACTCTCCAACCAGTTCTGTCTGCTTCTGTTCATTCTCTGGTGATTGTAGGTAGTTACTTTTGTACTAGACCTAGATATTGCAGATACTTACTCTGTCATTACTAGCAGCAGAAATTTTCTTTAAATGGCGTTTTATTTCCTAATTTTAATTTTCCAAAATTTTCTGTTATATAGAAAAGCAGATTATTTATGTCATTTAAGTGTACATGATCTCCATAATTAATAGTTAATTTGATGTGTTTTGTTTTTAACTTGTTATTTTCTCAAAAATTATTTAGGAGAATGTTTTACACTGATATTAGATACTTTTTTGTGGGATTATTTAAATTTATGTGATTAATTCGGGCTCTATGTCACTATACACAGATTATAGCCTATAAAACATAAAAATCTTCATTTGGAAATTTATTTTCTTTTAATTTGTGGAATAAAACAAATAAGTATTTTGCATATGTTCCATAGCCACTTGAAAATAGAGTTTATTCTCTGTTGCTGGAGTTCAAAATTATTAATAGATTAATATAATATTATTAATAGAAATGTTCAGAGCTTTTTTGTGTCAATAGCCATGTTAAATCTGTTAAAAAAGTTGGACTATTTCAACATTTCTATTTGATTATCTATGTCTTCACAAAAGTTTCTGTTTTATAGCACAAATGTATTTGTTCATCAAATGTATTATGTGGAGCCATAAAACAGGAAAGTACTATTAGGTGAGAGATAAATGACCTTATAAATTTTACATAAGATCATTTCATTTTTCATTTTTTATTTCTTGATTTTTTTCCTTGAATTTTCCCTTTTTCTGATATTGATATTCCAAATTCTATTTTGTATTATCTGAGTATTTCAAGTTATTCCTTTTACAGTCATGCTTTTTCATATTCTTATTTCTCTTTATCTCTTGACTTTTTTGTCATAATAAAGATACTTAGATTTTGCTTTAAATTCCATCATCTTGATTTGTTTTGATTAGCAAATTCAATTGATAATTATTCTAATTAATCCTGTTAGATGCACTGAGTTATAATTCCTCTTCAAGACTTGTCCTGTATGGATTATTTATCATAAATTTTAATTATTATAAAAGAAAAATTATTTTTGATAAAATTTCTTATTTTTGTCTTGCTCAGTGAATATTCATCTTTTGACTTAAGAAAAATTATTTTGATGTCCTCATAGAAAATGATCCATAATAGGAAACTGTTAAGATGGTTTATTATCCTACTGGTCTTTTTTTATTTTTATTTCTGAAAATACTTAACTCTTAATAAAAAAATGAATAACTCAATTATAATGAAATTTCAGGTTCTGGTTATTTAAACCACACAAAATCATGGATACATATAGGTCAGAATATTTTAATAAAATATCTGACAGTAACATTACTATTAGACAAAAAATTCATTTTAATTCGAGATTTGAACTTTTATGTTATTGATTTGTTTTGTCTCTCACAGAATTTTCTCACTGCACTGTTAAGTGGAGAAAATTGGTATGGTCTTATAAATAGATCATTAAACACATTGCATGAATGTAATGGAAATAAAGGCCATCCAAAACTAAATACTTAGTGACTTGATTTAATAATCTTTATTCATTATTTCTACAAAATATCTACAAGAACCTGCAGAGGCCAACCATTTAAAATTTGCATGATGACAAAGATCAGGTATAGTTGCCAAAATATAATTTCTAATTATGATGCCAAAGTTTTTACTAAATAATTTCAAAAGAATGAATCTATTCACATACTCTACTCTCTACATATATCCACATTTATAAATACATACACATATACTCTCCCCTGAGGTTTTCATAGGGTGATTTCTGCTACCTCTCCCCATGTGCATATAACCAAAATTATAAGTATGTTTTAAGTCCTGCTTAAAAATCAAATGTCATTTATTTTCTGAAACCTCCCTGGTCTTCTAAATATAAATAAATTCAAATAAATAAATTCATTTAAATTCAAATAAATAAATACTAACTACCTAAGGATAGCCTTTAAAGAAATGTTCAGAGCTATATGATGAAAAATATTAAGAGAAGAAAAAGATTGAATAAACTGAAACTTAAAATGCTACTGAATGCGAAGACAATGTTGATGAGATACCATTTTTTGTTAATGAAATAACTTAAAGTTATATTTAAATTTCTATTTCTTCACCATTTGTTCAAGTGCCTCTTTTTTAAAGATTTTATTTATTTATTTGACAGACAGAGATCACAAGAAGGCAGAGAGGCAGGCAGAGAAAGAGAGGAGGAGCAGGCTCCCCGCTGAGCAGAGAGCCAGATGTGGGGCTCAATCCCAGGACCCTGGGATCATGACCTGAGCTGAAGGCAGAGGCTTTAAGCCACTGAGCCACCCAGGCGCCCGTCAAGTGCCTTTTAATGAGAAACAATGATCATATATTTCTTCTGGAATATGTAATGTAGGAAAACACTAAAAAGTTGAAATTAAACTGAATATATACTTTAATGTTGAAATTATATTGTATACTATGCTATATTGATTAAAAGAAAATGGTAATCTTACCAAAATTACATAGCCTATTTAACATGTGCCAATAGATAACCAAGAAAAGATCCCTGTCTATTAAGATTTTTATGTTGGCTACAATTTACTTTGATGGAGTAATGATATTTCATTCTTATAAATGGTACAACAACTATTATTATTTCTTAGAAAAGAGTAAAGTACATCTCTACCTCATAGCATATACTAAAATAAACTTCAAATGCATTGAATATTGAAATGGAAAATGTAATGCTAAATAATGGTCTGAAATAAATATAAGAAAATAATACGTTAAGTTGTGATAAACTAGACATGACACAAGTATGTTTATATACATGTGTGGAAGGGGGGGACTATAGAGTGACTCCTATTCAATATGAGGCTTTTCTTTTGGGGTTGATAAAAACCAGAACAAAGTAGTAATTGTACAGCATTATGACTATCCTAAAATAAGTACATTAATTAAATAAAATAACTGAATTGCATGCTTTAAAAAGGTGAACTTTATATATGTGAATTACATCTCAATAAATCTGCTATTAGAGAGAGAAGAATCAAGTTGCAACAAAATATCAAAAGTTTTAGAATTTTATAAATTTACTTGGGTCAATTTCAAAATAACCATTATGGGGTGCCTGAGTGGTTCAGTCAGTTATGTGTCTACCTTGGGTTCAGGTCATGATTCCAGAGTCCTGGGATTGAGCCCCACATCAGGCTCCCTTCTCACCGGGGAGCCTGCTTCTCCCTCTCCCTCTGCCACTTCCCCTGCTTGTGCTCTTACTCTCTCTCAAATAAATAAATAAAATCTTCTTTTAAAAAAAGTAACACTAAAAACATTAAAAATGTGTGTAGTAAGCTCTATAATGGGTCTCCCTAAAATGAAATAGACCCAATCTTTGGAAACTGTGAACATGGTGTTATATAATAAAAGAGAATTAAAGTTGCAGGCTGAATTATGCTAATTATCTGATCTCAGAGAATTATTCTGAATTCTACAGGCAGGGCCAATGTTATCACAGTGATAACTTGACTTTAGTCCATTGAGAACCATTTCACTTCTGATGTCCTAAAGAACAAGATAATAAATTTGAGCTACTTTAGACCACTAAATTTTATAGTTATTTATTATAGTAGCAAGCTAATACAATGTGCATACCATATGTGAACAACTCCTATTTCGGTAATTTATCACACAATATAAATATTTAAAATCTTTAATTAAAATTTAAAGGGAATCAGTGGTCCTCAAAATAGTGAAAAAAATTTAAATAACAATTTCAAAAAACAATACTCAAAAACTGGTTCAATACAGTAGGTTATGCTAATGCAATAAAATATGTAGACATTAAAATATGTCACAGAAGAAAATCAATGATACAAACAAAAATTTCTTGTATATTATATTAAAATGACCAGTTGCAAATGATTAGAGCATAAATGCTCTTAGTAATGGTTATAAAAGGACATATGTAAAAGCAGTGATTACTTCTGGATGGCTTGAATTAGATTCAATATGTTTTAATCCAGTATTTTTAAACTTTTTTGTAATTTTATAATTTTCTAAAATGGATACATACTTGTCTAATTAGAAGCTCCCACCTTCTAATGCACTAAATGTCAAAATGGTACTGTAACTCAGCTTTAAATAACATTATTTGTCTCGTTATTTTCTCTATTTATTCCTAATTAGGCACCTTAGTTTTTTTAGTTGTCACATGTACAACCCTATCTACTGAAATCATATAATCAATATCTTCTAATAGAGTCAGGTTATAGCCGATAATCAAGATAGATTCTTCAAATACTACTGAAAGAAAGGGACACACTAGTAAACAATGGAAGAAATTTAGTTTTCTAAATACAGTTTACACTGATGCATATTATTTGTCATATTCTGTGAAAATTAAAAGTATTAATGTACTTATTGCATTATTGCATTATTACTAATGCAATATATTCCCTGTTGATCAACCTTTTTATTTTGATGTAGTCCCACTTGTTTATTTTTGCTTTTATTGCCCATGTTTTTGATGTCATATCCAAGACATCATTGCCAAGACTGATGTTATGGGGCTTTTGCCTTATGTTTTCTTTTAGGAGTTTTTGTTTTGTTTTGTTTTGTTTTAGGAGTTTATAGTCACATGTCTTACATTTAAGTCTTTAATTTTTCTGAGTTAATTTTTGTGAGTGGTGGAAGAGTCCAATTGAATTCTTTTGCATATGGATATGCAGTTTTCACAAAACCTTTATTGAGCAGGCTATCCTTTCCCCATTGTGTATCATTTGGCACTCTTGTCAAAGATTAATTGACTAACTTATAGATTTATTTATTGGTTTTCTATTCTGTCCCATTGATATGTCTGTTTGTTTTTATGTCAGTTCAATACTGTTTTGATAATATAGTTTTGTAATTCATGATGTTATTTCAAGTAATATCATGATAATAGGTTTTGAAATTAGGAAGTATGATATCACCAGCTTTATTCTTTTTTAAGATTGCTTAGGCTATTTGACATCTTTGGTGGTTCCATAATAATTTGGGGATAATTTTTTCTATTTCTTTAAAAAATGTGAGTGGGATTATATTCAGGATTGCATTAAATCTGCAGATAATTTTGTGTAGTATAACATTTTAACAATATCAAATCTTCCAATCTATGAACATGGAACATCTTTACATTTATTTGTGTCCTCAATTGCTTTCATTGATTTCTTAAAGTTTTCAGTGTACAGATCTTTCATCTCTTTGGTTAAATTTATCCCTGAGTATTTTGTTATTTTGATGCTATTAGAAATAGGATTGTTCTCTTAATGTCTTTTCCACATAGTTCATTGTTATGGTATAGGAAAACAACTGATTGATGTAGCTTGATTTTGTATCCTACAACTTTACTGAATTCATTTATTAGTTCTAACAAGTTTTTGTTTGTTTTGGTGGACAAGTTAGGGAGATATATATTCATGTTATCTACAAATAGAGACTATTTAATTTCTTCTTTTCTGATTTGCATGCCTTTTATTTATTTTTCTTGTCTAATTGCTGTCACTAGGATTTCCAGTATTATGTTGAATAGTAGTGGTAAGAATGGACACCCCTGTGTTTTTCCTCATCTTAGAGGAAAACCTTTCAGCTTTTACCATTGAGTATATTGTTAACTGCTTGTTATTATGTGCATTACATCCTTCTATACATAATTTGTTGTGAGTTTTTATCATGAAAGGATATTAAATTTTATCAAAAGCTTTTTGTGCATTTATTGAGATAATCATATGACTATTGTCCTTGATTCTAATAATGTAGTATGTTACATTAATTCATTTTCATAGGTTGTACTGTCCTTGCATCTCAGGGATAAATCCCTCCTGATCATAGCATATGACCCTTTTACTGTGCTATTGAATTTGTTTTTCTAGTATTTTGTTGAGGATTTTTATGTCTATGTTCATCATGGTTTGGAGTTTATAATTTTCTTTTCTAGTACTGTCCTTATCTGACTTTGGTATAAGAGTAATGTTTGCCCTGTTAAACAAGTTTAGAAATGTTCCCTCCTCTTCAATTTTTAGGAAGAGTTAGAAAGAACTGGCATTAATTCTTCTTTAAATGTTTTCTAGAACTAACCTGTGAAGCTGTCTGGCCCTGGGATTTTCTTTGTTTAGAAGTTTAAGATTACCAATTCATTCTCCTTACTCATTATTTGTTGGTTCATCTTCTATTTCTTCATGATTTCATCTTAGTAGGGTATTTTTTACCATATTACTATACTAATATAATTCACTTTCACTAATATATTTCTACTTAATGCTCATTCTAAAGCACAGAATTATCTTTTTTAGAAACTTTAAAAGATACCAGCATTCTATTTGTCCCAATCTATGTGCTCAGTTTTACCCAAGTAGTCTCCCTACACTGCTTAGAATTATCTGCCTTCCAGGAGCTATCAGTTGTCCTCATGAATATCTTCTTTCTATTTGAAATTCTAGTCAACCACTAAGTTGAAAAAGGAAAAAAACAGTACACTGTCTTCCTCATTTATCATTTCTTGCTATCTGTGTCCCAGTTTCGATTTGCATTGCTTATCCCATTACATTTACCTAAATGTTATGTATTTATGGTGGTTAATTTTGTATGTCAGCTGGAGAGATTAAAGATTGTGTCAAGTATGTCTTGGATAGCATTTCTGGTTGAGATTAGCATTTGAACCCATTGACCCAGTAAGGTAAATTATCCTCCTCAGTAGGGGAGAAGAGAGGGCATTAATGGTTGAGCTTCTCACAAAACATGGATATAATTTGTTTGTCTCTGTGTCCCCATTATTTAGCAAAATGTGGCCTGATGACAGTGCATAATAAATAATTACAAGATTTTTTTATTAAACTAGCTTAAAATGTTTATGTGTAGAAGACCCTATCATAATTAAAAACTATAGAAGAATACTTTACCAAACTAGGCATGAGTCTTTGGTCAAAACTTCATGTGACAACAACCAAGAAAAACCAAGCCTTATTAAAAACCAACTGAGATAGACATAACAGTTTGCATGTTAAAAATGCTCTTTATTCTGGAGGAGTCTTTGTGAAACTCTCTTTAAGAAAAGACAAATTTAATAGCTGTTGTCTAATCCCTCAGTATATTAGAATCATGAAAATAGGAGGCCGAGATTGACTGGTATCTAGAGACATAAGAGTACTGAGAAGTGACAGCCTAGAAGCATGGAAAAGCACACTGCTCTGGGACGATTTATAGGAAGATAAAATAGTCTTATAAACCTTAATAGCTCCTGGGACTGTCACTGTATTAACGTGGCACAGACCAATAATAGATGTTTGTGTTTGATGATGAGACTTCAAAACAAGATAAATTATACTTTAGGAAAAATGAAACCTTGAGAGCAAGCATTTAAATCCCCTCTTCCCAAATACTGATAGAGACAAAGGAGTATGTTAAAATGGATAAACTCTCAGAGTTGTTTTTAAAAACTAAGTGATGATTCCACATACAGAATCTTCTTTAAGCAGTTTCTTTTAGACTTAGACTCAATAAGACCAAAAAGAAAATATTAAAATGATTCCTGGCTTCCAACTGTGATATGGTGTTTCTGCGTGGTGTGAGATCAATAGAGGAGACTATGGTAGGGCTCCATTACAATCATTCATTTCAGAGGTCAGGGTAAGCCATAGGACAAATTGAGAGCTCTCATTTTGGATCTTTTTTCTCTGCTCAAAAGTCAATAGCAATGGAAAAACACAAGGACAAATCTAGCAATATCAAATAGAATGAAGCTGATTTCTCTGTGACTGTTTTAAGTTTAATAATAATAAAAAATATTATCATTGTAAGTGGGGTATAAAATCCAGACCAAACAAATAAAGAAGAAAAAGGGAAAAAAAAAGATATGGAAATCTGATTAAAGTGTTTCAAGGAACAAAGGAAAACACTGCAGAGGAAAAAGTCCCCACTGGATAACCTTGCAGACTTAGTTCATATCCCACATTTCTATATGAATAGAAATTTTGAGATCAAATACCAAGATATGACATAAATATCAGTCACAGAGAAACTATGAAAAGCTTATTCCTTTTATGGTCAATCCATCAATAAATAATCTCAAAATGTAAGGAATACTTAATACTACATTTCTTAAACATCTACTATATGGAAATAACTTGCATTCAGTTGATTATTTATATACTGAGCCATTCTTTTTCTATGTTTCCCCAATTTCAAATGTGGAGTGGAGGATACTTATTGCTGAATTACATCAAATGAGTTCATTTTAACCTTCTTTCAACATCTCCATTATGTTTGCTTCCCATTAGCACATCACAGCAACATTGATACATTTATATCTTATAAATACGATGTTTAAATATCCCTGCTGGAAAAAAAGTCATATGTTAAAAAATACATACCCCCCTTGGGGCGCCTGGGTGGCTCAGTGGGTTAAATCCTCTGCCTTCGGCTTAGGTCATGATCTCAGGGTCCTGGGATCAAGCCCTGCATCAGGCTCTCTGCTCAGTAGGGAGCCTGCTTCCCCCCCTCTCTGCCTGCATCTTTACCTACTTGTGGTCTCTCTCTCTCTCTGTCAAATAAATAAATAAAATCTTTTAAAAAAAATACATACCCCATAAATTTGATATGTCCCTGTGTTGGCATAAAAAACAAAATTGGCATCTCACTGGTGCTTCAAACAGTCACAGATGGCTTCTAAAACAGCACTGTGTGTTTTCATTTGGGGATTCCATTGTTTAGATCACTTTTATGAATAATTAAAAATAAATCTGTGATGCCAGTAATTATAATAACCCATACCTGGCTTTGCAACAAAAGACAGTAACTCCAGCTCCCTAAAAGGATATAAATTTAACCATGTAATCGATGGGAGCCCTAGGAAATGCCCTCATCTTTCCTCTAAACTCCAAAGAAAGTAGCAATTTTGTATAATACATTTAATGAATTGTTTTACATAATTCATTCTCTTCAGATGTTCTAATTTATATTCATTTTCACTGCTTCTGAAATTTACATATGTGATGAAGAATTATTTGGGGAAATGTAGGAATCTTTTAACAATCATGTTGAGCAATTTAACTCATATTATCAGGGAAAAAAACTCAAAAAATCTAAAGCTAAAAAAAGTAGTTGTGGAAAAATACAACGCTAAATATTTGCAAGGGGCTCAATCTGCAACAATGTAGCTATATCCACAGAAACTGTCCTTTATGAACATTTCTCTAAGTTCTTGTTTTAGTTTAGGTGACAAGATGGAATAATGTGTTTTAATTCAAATACAACTTCCACTCAAAACACCGAAATGAATTTTATTCCACATTATACAGGCTGGCATTACAACCTTAAGAAAAAAACAAAACTTATCATAAACCACAAAAAAAGATTTTTTAATGAGAATTGTAACAGCCATAAAAAACAAATAATTAAATAAAGCATGGCATTACAGTAGTTTTTTATTGTGAATACATAATTAATAGTGAAGAGAAAGGCACCAGTGAAAATGATATGGTACATTCCAATAGAATGGATAATTAACAAATGTAAAGCTATTATACATCATAATAATTTTTATTGATCTTTATTTCAAATGGGGTCATGGAAGGAAAGCTTCACTACAAGTTAGCAGGCCTGTGTTATGTCCAAACTCAGTCACTACTGACTGTAATCTTACATGATCAATACATCTGAGCTTCAGTTTTCCCATTTGTAAAATTAAAGTTGCACTGGATAACTTATAGATTATCTTCCTGTATTCTGTTTTTATGATTTAAAGTCTTATCTCTCCCATGAGTTACTCTCAATTCCTTCCAAAACCTTCCTTTTATAGTCCTTTTACATATCTAAAATCATTAGTCTATTGCTACAGATGCAACTTAGGGTCTCTGTAATTGCCTGTTAAAGGTGAACTATCTTTTTTTTTAAAAGATTTTATTTATTTATTTGAGAGAGAAAGAGAGAGATCACAAGTAGGCAGAGAGGCAGGCAGAGAGAGGGGGGAAGCAGGCTTCCCACTGGGCAGAGAGCCTGATGAGGGGCTCGATCCCAGGACCCTGAGACCATGACCTGAGCTGAAGGCAGAGGCTTAACCAACTGAGCCACCCCAGGTGCCCCTAAAGGTGAACTCTTGTATTCTATATTTAAATATTTAAGCAACAAAGAACAGCAAATGACACATCATACTTGAAGGTAAGAGTAAAATATCATAATTGAATCAATAGTGGCTATTTAATGCATTTATGATACATTTATTTTAAGGTGTTAACTGCATAACCAAAGGGTGTATGATACTAGTAAAAGAATTATAATTGTTTCTATAAATTAAGTATTTCAGCAAATTTTTCACATTTGTAATCTCTTCTATTCCATAGCATAAATGGTAAACAAAGAAGCTAAGCTGTGGAAGTTAGTAAACAATATGCATTGTTGAATCCTGGCTTCATCGTTTTTGGTATGTGATCCCCTTATGTGCTTCAACCTCCTTTTTTCAATAGCTTATTAGATAAGGTAGATACAATAATGCCTCTACCATATGATTTGTGAGAGCTTCAAAGAGGAAAATTTTTAATCTCTATTACAGTTGTCATATGCTAGGCTCTAAATTCTAGCTGTTTTTACTATGATTATGTTTTTCTTATAAGATTCGATTCCCTCTAGTTTAAAATGCTTAATTTTACAGAATACTTTAAATTCCTTGAAAGTGAGGATTATAATTTTTCACTTTCCACCTCTGCTCATAATGTAATGGTAGAGATTAGATGTGCAAATAAACGGTGTTAATAAGCTGCTAATAAGTGGTTTTAAAGAGATTGGATTAATACATGATTTGTTGCTACTAATTCTAGTATTTGTTCATTTTCTTATGTGTGATATGGCATTTGGGACATTTAGATATTGTCTCAAAATGCCGCAATAACACTCACCGTATACTATCATATTAACACCATGTAGCATACCATATACCAGTGTGCTTGGCACAGAACAAGTATAACTCCTCAAGCACAAGAAAATAAGTGCCTGTTAGGTCTAGAACTGACAGGAAACTCAAAGAGCCAGCCTGCCTGCCACTATCAGATGAATAAGAGGACAAGGCAAATCTGCCTTCATTCACTACAGTTGCATCTCAAAAATTTTGCTTGGGACTGAATTGTTGAAGCCTTAACCCCAATGTATTTGTATTTAGAGATGGTACCTTAAGGAGGTAATTAGAGTTAGATGAGGTTGTTAGTGTGGGGTCCTCATGATAGCTGTATAAAGCTATGTAAAGATATGCTTTATCCTTTATGATAGCTTCTAATAAAGCTATATAAGGGAATAGCTTTATGAGAAGAGAGTTGCTCTCTTTCCACCATGTGATGATACAGTGGGAAGGTCACCATCTACAAGCCAATGAGTGAGTCCTTACCAAAATCAAATGATCTGACCTCTTGATTTTGGACATCCCAGCTTCTGGAACTAATAAATACTAGTTGTTTAGGCCACTTAGTCTATGGTATTTTGTTATAGCAAACTAATACAGGCTTAAGCTTTTAACTGGGGAAAATAAATAGAAGTGCAGAGTCAGGGAGGCTGGGATAAGGCAGTCCTTGGTCAAGAGCCCATTGAGAATGGGAGGTGCAGACGAAAGCTGAACAATTTTATGGTCTCTGTCAAATACATCAGGGTCTAAACAGCATTTGAGTCACTTATATAATGTTTCCAAGTCAGGAGCTAAAAAAAAATCTATTGTGACACAAACTCAAATGATACCCAATATCAGGACCCTAGCTACAAGTGTAATTGGAATTCACTTCTCTGCTATCACTCAATAACCCATTCCAGTTCTAAGTTTCTGATGGTGATGGAGGTGAGAGAAAGGAGGAATTTGCTGAGATTATCCCTGGGCCAGAAATTCTTACTTAATTATTTAAAATGCAACTTTCCCAAAGTAAACATTTTAACTGAGCATTTATTTTTAGCGTAATAACCTCCCTTAAGCATCATGCACATTAAAACCCGAGACACTACTGAAAAGGGTTTTGAAAAAGTATCATCTAGTAAAACTTTTTAATAGGTCACAGTTTCATAGAGCATGATTACTTTACATGATACAAATTGTCAATACTTTTCAAAATGATTGCAATTGATGTAAAATCTCAAGCAACAACAGTGATTTTTCCACTTATGCAAAATATTTCATTACTACAACAAAATGCATTTGAGCCTTGCTGCCAGCCTTGAAAAAAGATCCACTTAAGAATATTAATGGATGGATCTTTAGAATTGAGTCACTGGGAGTTATGCTGAGACGTTAAGGGATAGCCTCAAGTTTCAAACACAAGTGTCATGACAACACTCTAATTTTTATTTAGTATGTTATCTTGAAGCAAAATGAAATACATAAAATTTCTTAAATATATATGTTTTAAACATTTTATCATAAATTCCAAGAAATAAATTAGCATAAATATGCCACAGAGATAAATGTCTTACCAAAATAGTTACATTTAACAATGTAAGATAGGAGTGCATTATTCTTTAGAGTCACTTAGTAAAATACCCTGTTTGATTTTTTATGTGAATTGTAAAAGTAGGCAAAACTTCATGGGTATAATAATCAACATTGTTAAGATGTTAAGTGTCCCAAATTTCACCTGCAGGTTTCATGCAAAAGAAATCTAGATTTTGTAGAAATCTATAAACTGATTCTAACATTCATACTGAACTTTAAAAAAAAATGTAAATTTAGCCAGAACAACTTTGAGGATAAAAACAAATTTAGAAGATTAACTTCACCTTACTTCAAGATGAATTAAAAAGCTTATTAACAATATCATATGGTATTAAATAAGTTATATAAATAGATTAACAGAACAAAGATAGATAAATATATGTGCTTAATCAATTTTAAGTGAAGATTCAAAGGAAATTCGGTAGATAATGGACCAACTTTTCAATAAATAGTGCTGAAACAATGAAGTATTCTAGACAGAAAAAATGAACTTTAATTCATACCTCATAACATATATAAAAATTAATTTAAAATGGATCAGAGGTACAAATATAAAACCAAAACTATAAACCTGTTGAAAAAGTTATAGGAGAAAATCTTTGTAAACTTGAATTAGGTAGAGATATCCTAGCTACAATACCAAAAGCTCTATCCATGAAGGAACAAATGATTAAACTGGACTTCATCAAAATAAGAATTCTGTTCTTCAAATGACACTGTTAGTAGAATGACAAATAAGCCACAGACTGGGAGAAAATATTTGCAAATCATATATTTGATAAAAATATTTGCATCCAGAATATAAAAATAACTTTCAGATCACAATAATAAGAAAATAAGAACACAAATAAAAAACATTTAAAAATAGACAAAATAAAAAATAGACAAAAATTGAATTAGAATGAGTGGAGAAAAAAATATGGACTGGAAATTATTTTCCCCAGTAATTTTGAGGTATTGTTCTACAGTCCTTTTGCATCCTGAGTTGATGTTTAGGAGTCTGATGCTATTTTGAGTCCACTTTCCTTTATGTAATATACTCAGTTTTTTTTTTAAGTTTTCTCTAAACATGTTTAAGTCTTCTTTTCAATTGTGATTCTGGCATTTCACAATAGTGTACTTCGTTGTAAAATATTTTTGCCAATTTTCAATGAAATATATATTTAAATGTGAAAAGCAAAACTTTGACTATTTTAAAAGTCAACATAAATTAATACTTTTTCCTTTGAGTAAAAAAGGATTTATTAGCATCATCAAAAACAAAAATCATTACAGAAAAGACTGCTATTGTATGTAAACATATATACATATTTTTTCTTAAATAAGAACTTCTGATCATAAAAAAATATAAATGGAGAAATATTAACCTGGGAAAGACATTCCTATAAATAAAATAGGCAAAGAATCAGTATCTTAAATATATGATACCCCTACAATTCAGTAAAAAAAGGAAGATAAATAACACAGAGAAAATTGGGCAAACATATGAAGATGAAATCCAGTTAATCATGTAATAAATTTACATTATGAGCTTAACACTTGAGAAGGCACATAATGAATTAGTCTCTTTCTACTGCGGGTGATCTATTGCATGGATATTTTATACCCTAGGGATATTTCATTTCAATTTGCAAAGAAATCTTCTTTCATCTTTCACATTACTTAGAAAGGGGTAGAGGGGAGAGGAAGCATCTTTGCAGCTAACACTCTAAGAATAGGACACATGAAGAGGACACAGAGTCCCATATGTTGTGTTTTAAGATTTAATTTTATGTCAGTTTTCTTGCTTAGTCTTTTGAGAAATCTCTGTAATTCCTTTATGAATAAGAGAATCAGATCTCATATTTACTTTTCTACATTTTCCTAATGATGAATTTATCCATTTTTATTAATTTTTCATTTAGTTTTATTGGATCATTTAATACCTCATTTTACCATGCTCTTGGGATGAATATTAAGAATCTTATTTTTTGTAAATTATCTTGTGCCTATTATTTTGGCTGTACCTTATCTCATAATTTTAGATAGATTGTCTTATTCACATTTTTTACTCTCTATGTGGAGATTTTTTTTAAAGATTTTATTTATTTATTTGTTTGATAGGAAGACAGAGAAAGAGGGAATACAAGCAGGGGAAGTGGGAGAGGGAGAAGCAGGCTTCCTGCCAAGCAGGGAGCCCAACGTGGGACTCCATCCCAGGATCCTGGGATCATAACCTGAGCTGAGGGCAGACACAACGACTGAGCCACCCAGGTGCCCCTACATGCAGATTTTATTTCTACTTTGAAAATAATTTGGGAGAATGTTTTTACTATATAATTTGGACAAATCATTTTTTTCTCAAATGATTTGAAAATAATAAATTTTATTTTTATTCTACTACCATGAACCTAAAATTAAGATTTTTGAAATTCATGTTCTTTATCAAAATCTTAAGACTATAACATTATATGATGATTACTCCATTCTATTATTCTTTGGGGAAATACATTTTGCAGGCTTATTTATCCTTTTATATGCCCATTTCCAATATTTTTGATGAATGAAATTTTTTAATCTGGATGGCTGTTTATGACATTATATCTTCTCTCTTTTTAAAAAAACATGATAGGGGCACCTGGGTGGCTCAGTGGGTTAAAGCCTCTGCCTTCAGCTCAGGTCATGGTCTCAGGGTCCTGGGATCAAGCCCCACATCAGGCTCTCTACTCAGTGGGGAACCTGCTTCCTCCTCTCTCTCTGCCTGCCTCTCTGACTACTTGTAATCTCTGTCTATCAAATAAATATATAAAATCTTAAAAAAATAAAAAATAATAAAAAACATGATATATATATTATTTGCATAACTATATTAACATAAATTATTTAGGCAATGTTTCTGATTTTACTACTTATTATACTTTCTTTTATACCGTATCTTACTGATAATCTCATTCATTTTGCTGACATCAAGAAACACTTAAAGATACTTGGAGGGCTTAGTAGTTCAGAAATTCCTGTTCTTTAGTCTTTACAAAAATTATAAACTGGCCTTATTTTCTTTTAAATCTATTCATGAACTTGTTTTCTTAAAACACTGCAAATTTTTTTCATTATTTTGTAACATAATGCTGTAGAATAATTACAACTAATTTTGTTTACTCCTATAGTATTGCAGATTTTTTTCTGCTCCATTCACAATAATTGAGAAATTTGACTACAATATTTACTTGTGGGAGTCTTCTAGTCAATTTTGTTTAGAATCAAAATATATATTTTTGTTTTTTTCTTGCAATGACATTATTTAACAAATAATATTTGCTTTGCTTTATCAGAGTGACTCTATTTGATATCTATCTCTGGAGGTAGAAAATTCTTATTTTGTTTTGCTATTTACACATTTTTTAAAAATATGTTTTGGTTTTTGTTCAAGATTTGGGTCTGGAGGCACCTGGGTGCCTCAGTGGGTTAAGCCTCTGCCTTTGGTTCAGGTTATGATCTCAGGGTCCTGGGATGGAGGCCCACATCAGGCTCTCTGCTCAGCAGGGAGCCTGCTTCCCCCTCTTTCTCCCTGCCTGCCTCTCTGTCTGCTTGTGATTTCTCTCCCTGTGTCAAATAAATAAATAAAATCTTTAAAAAATAAAAATAAAAAATATTTTAAAAGATTTGGGTTTGGGATAAATTCAGTTTATAAATATTGCAGACCTGTGTTTAGAATATTTAGTCCTAGAGAAAAGCATCAAGAAAAAGCTGATATCTTCTGTGATATTTCTTTTTTTTTTAAAGATTTTATTTATTTCTTTGACAGAAAGAGAGAGACAGTGAGAGAGGGAATACAAGCTGCAGAAGTGGGAGAGGGAGAAGCAGGCTTCCCACAGAGCAGGGAACCCAATACGGGGCTCAATCCCAGAACGCTGGGATGATAACCTGAGCCAAAGTCAGACACTTAATGACTGAGCTACCCAGGCGCCCCTTCTGTGATATTTTTAAACCATGAGTTGGCAAACTGTGATCTGTGGGCAGGCAAAAATTGCATATCACATGTTTTTGCAAATAAAGTGTTATTGGAACACAGACATCCTATTTATTTGTATATTGGTCTGTGGCTTCTTTTGGGCTACCACAACAGAGTCGAATAGTTGCAATACAGCCTGGGGTGTGGACCCACAAAGTTGAAAATAGTTACTATTTGTTTTTTACAGAAAAAGTTGCCAACTCCTGATTTAGAATTTAAGTCCATTTGCCCTATGTATTGGAATGGTACTACTGAAAGAGTAAGTGGTACAGCAGGAACTTCATTACTATACAAAATATTTCTTCTTGCCTTAGTGATAAAAGTCCAAATTTTACAAGAACATAAATGTTGAAAAATATGATAGCTTCCCCTGGAAGCCAGCCACAGCAATGTCTTCAACTTTACTCAATATGGCATCTGCAGCAAATTGGGACTTTGAAAATACCGTGCATCTAAGCATAGATTACCCTGTCATCTAAATCTGAGTATTCCTCTCCTCCTACTCTCACATCCAGAGCACCGGGTCAACTACTTGGAGAATATGGTTCACAATTGTACCCAGAGAACACCTGAAAGAAGAGAGAAGATATTTAGGAGTTGGAATTGTCCAATTTCTTTGTTATCTGGAGAGGCATGAATTTCCATGATCACTGCTTAGATGTTTCCACACACAAAAAAATGTATAATTAACCATTGAGAGTAAAAATCCAATCACAGTGAATAAAGTGTGATTGACTGGACTCAATGCGGTGGCATATCCCAAATAGGAACATTTCCACATATAAAATAGGAAACTTTCCACATCATATCTACCTCTTATGGGATATTATGTGAACTAAAATTATTCAACAAATTTGAATACACCATATGCTCTAGGTACCATGTTAGGCATTGGGAATACAAATAAGATGTAATCCCTGCTTTAAATAGCTTCCTGTTTGTTACTGTACAATAAATAATTACTATAAACTATACATAATACTAAGAATTGTAATATAGTGATATATGCTATGAGAGCATTTAGAAGGGGCATATATAATTCAGGTGGAAGCCAGCAGAACATGTTTTCATAGTACAGATAAAATTTAAACTGAGTCCTGACTCCTGGAATCAGGAGCAAGGAAGATATTCTACGCCATTGAAGCAGCATGTGAGGCATTGTGTAGGTCAGAAATACAGTTTTCTTTTATAGCTGAAAAAATACACTCTTGAAAGTGTGAGGCACCTGGGTGGCTCAGTTTGTTAAGCCACTGCCTTTGGCTCAGGTCATGATCCCAGAGTCCCAGGATCGAGTCCCGCATCAGGCTCCAGGCTCAGCAGGGAGTCTGCTTCTCTCTCTGACCCTCTCCCCTCTCATGTGCTCACTCTCTCTCTCTCAAATAAATAAATCAGTAAATAAATAAATAATATATTTTTTTTAAGTGTGAGAGGGGAATAGATGGCAGATTAGGTGTTTTCAGCCATTATACTCCCAGAAAACAAATTTTGACAATTATCCATATACTAATATAACTTTGTGGGAATCCAGGAGTCCAGAGGAGAAGTTCCAGCACACCATTTAGAGCAATAGTCCAAGAATAAATACACTGAAGAAATTAAGAAGAACAGTTTTACTTTACCTACATTACCTCTCCTCCAAAGGCAACATAATTCAGTGCCAAGACTCCTTGGTCTGTGACTTACCCCATGTAAAAATGAAAACATACTGAGTGAGCACATGGCATTTTCCACTGTGCAGGATGTTCCCTAAGGGGCCCACTTCCTCTTTTTTTTTTTTTAACTCTCCCAGAATTCTGAGAAGATCAACAATGTAAATATTTGGGAGAGACTGGGATCAGGAAGGGAGATGAGGACTTCCACAACAAAAAGTGCTCCCAACTCAACAAATTGCCACAGACCTTACTAAAATCCTCATGAACTCTGTCCAGATTCCCACCCACAAGCTATGTGGAATACTTCATCTAACCCTCCAAATGGCCCATAGGTTCCCCCAAATATTCCACATATCTTATCCTTGCCCCTTCCCATGGTTCCCATGGCCAGTTTCTTGCATATGGCCCTATGAAACGGTATTAAACTAGAAATAAACAATAGAAGGAAAACTGGAAAAATCACTAACACATGGAAATTAAACAATAATGTTGAACAACCAGTGGGTCAAAGGAGAAATCAAAAGAGAAATCAGAAAATATTTTGAGACAAATGAAAATAGGAACACAGCATCCTAAAAAATTGTGAAATGCAGTTAAAGGAAATTTTATAGCAGTAAATGTCTATATTAAAAAGAAAGAAGGATCTCAGCTAAACTCTTAAAAATTATATCTTAAGGAACTGAAAAAAGAACACAGTAAACACAAGGTTTTTAGAAGAAATAAAATGACAAATATAAGAGCAAAAATAAATGAAGTATAAACCAGAGAACAATATAAAAGATCAAAAAAACTAAGAGTTAGGGTTTTTTTTTAAAAGATAAATAAAATTGAGAAAGTTTTAGCTAGACTAAGGGGAGAAAAGAGAAGAGTCAAATAAATAAAATCAGAAATGAAAAAGGAAATTTTATAAGTGATAACACAGAGATACCAAGGGTTATAAGATACCACGATGAACAAATACACACCAAAATTCAGATAACCTAGAAGTGGTAAATGCCTAGAAACATAAACCACCCAAGAGTGAATCATGATGAAATAGAAAATCTCGGGGCGCCTGGGTGTCTCAGTGGGTTAAAGCCGCTGCCTTCGGCTCAGGTCATGATCCCAGGGTCGTGGGATCGAGCCCCACATCAGGCTCTCTGCTCAGCGGACAGCCTGCTTCCTCCTCTCTCTGCCTGCCTCTCTGCCTACTTGTGATCTCTGTCTATCAAATAAATGAATAAAATCTTAAAAAAAAAAAGGAAAATCTGGACAAAACAAAAATTGGTAAGGAGATTGAATCAGGAGTCAAAAACCTCCCAACAAAGATAAAGTCCAAGACCACTTGGCTTCACTGTTGAATTCTACCAAACATTTAAAAAAGAATTAATATCAATTCTTCTTGAATACTTCCAAAAATTTGAAGAAAAGAGAACACTTTCAAACTCATTTTATGAGGACCGCAATTACTCTGGTACCAACATCAGACAAGGGTACTACAAGAAAGGAAAATTACAAGCCAATATCCCTGATTAAAATAATATAAAAATCCTCAAAAAAATACTAGCAAACCAAATTCAAAAGTACATTTAAAGAAAAATACACCATGATTAAGTGGGATCTATTCCTAGGATGCAATGATATTTCAGCATTCAAGTCAATAAATACGATATACTACATTAATAGGATGTAGGATAAAAATGATATAATCCCCTCAATAGATGCAGAAAAAAATTTAACAAAATTGAATATATTCATGATAAAAACTCTCAAAAAAGAGGTACAGAAGGAATGTACATCAATAGAATGAAGCCCACATATGGCAAGCCCACTACTAACACCATAGTTAACACTGAAAAGCTGAAAGGATTTCCTCTAAAGATCAGGAAAGACAAGGGTATCCATTTTCACCATTTCTAATTCCACAAAATTATGAAAGTCCTAGCCAAAGCAATTAGGAATGAATAAAAAGGAAAAGACATCCAAATCAAAAAGGAAGAAGTAAAATTGCCTCTGTTTGCCAACAACATGATATTACATAGAGAAAATCCTAAAGCTGTAAGAACTAATAAACACCTTCAGTAAAGCTGCAAAATATAAAATCAACATATGATTTTTGCATTCTATAAACTGACAATGAAGTATCCAAAAAAGAAATAAAGAAAAAAAATCTTATTTACAATACCATCTGAAAGAATAAAATATTTAGGGATAAGTTTAACTAAGGGGGTGAAAGATCTGTACACTGAGAGCCACAAAATAATGATGAAAGGAATTGAAGAAGACACAAGTAAATGGAAAGGTATCCCATGTTCATAGATTAGAAGAATTAATAGTGTTAAAATGTCTATCTGATCCAAGATGATCCACAGATCCAATGCAACTCCTATGAAAATCTCACTGGCATTTTCCACAGAATTTGAAAAAATAATCCTAAAATTTGTATAGAATCATAAAATACCTCAAGTAGCTTAAGCAACTTTTAGCAAGAATAAAGGTGGAGACTCATTTTCTAATTTTAAAATATATTACAAATCTATAGAAATCAAGATAGCATAAAAACATCTACCAGCAAAGACAGACCAGTGAAACAGAATACAGCACCCAGAAATAAACCCATGGTCAATTAACCTTTTAACAAAGAAGTCAAGAATACGCAACGGTGAAAGGATAGTCTATTCAATAAATGGTGTTAGAAAAACTGTTTATCCACATGCAAAAGAACAAAATTATCTTATCTTACACCATACACAAAAATCAACTGAAAATGAATTAAAGATTTAAACTTAAGACCCAAATCCATAGAAGTTCAAAAAGAAGGCATGGAGGAAAAGCTCTTTGGTCTTGGCAGTAATTTCTTAGATATGACACCAAAAGAACTGGCAACAAGAGCAAAAATGAACAAGTAGATCTGTATTAAACTAAAATTTTATGTACAGCATAGGAAAAAACAAGTTGAAAAGGCAACATTTGGAATAGGAGAAAATATTTACAAACTATATATCTGATAGATGTTAATATCCAAAGTACAGAAAGAATTCCTAAAAAACAATCTGATTTTAAAATAAACAATGAACCTAAAGAGACATTTCCCCCAAAAAATATATATATATACAAATGGCCAAGAGATATATGAAAAGATGCTTAACATCAGTGACCATCATAGAAACACAAATCAAAACCATGATGAGATACCACTTCACACCTGTCAGGAGGGCTGTGATAGAAGAGTAAAAAGGGGCACCTGGGTGGCTCAGTTGGCTGAGTCTGACTCTTTATTTCACTTCAGGTCATGATATCAGGGTCCTAAGATGGAGCCCCACATGAGGCTCTGTGCTCAGTGAAGAGTCTGCTTGAAATTCTCTTCCCTCTCCCTCTGCCCCCTTCCCTCTCCAAAAAAAAAAAAAGTAAAAGGATAAGAAGTGTTGACAAGAATATGAAGAAAAAGAAACCCCTAGGAATATAAATTGGTACAGCCACTATGGAAAACAGTTTGATATTTCCTCAAATAATTAGAGACAGAACTATCATATGATCCAGCAGTCTCACTTCTGCGTATGTATATTCAAATGAAATGAAATCATGACCTTGAAGAGGTAACTGTATTCTGTGTTCATTTCAGCATTATTTATAATAGACAAGATAGGGAAACCTAAATGTCCATTGGCAGAAGAATGAATTTTTAAAATGTGGTATGTGTATATAATGGAATATCATTCAGCTATAACATAAGGAAATCCTACCTTTAGCTACAGCAAGGATGAACTTGTAGGACATTATGCTAGTAAAATTAACCAGACACAGAAAGAGAAATACTACATTATCTCACTTACATGTGGAATCTGAGAAAAAGTTGAATTCACAGAAACAGAAAGTAGAATGGTGATAACCAGGGAATGGTGGGCGTGGGCGGGGGGAGCAAGTGGGGGAGATTTTGATCAATGTGTACAAACACACACACACAAAGGCAAAGTATACAAACTCACTAAGGATAATAAGTTCTAAAGATTGAATGAATAACATGGTGACTATAGTCAATAATAATGCATACTTGAAGTTTGCTAGATCTTAAGTTTTCTTGACATACAAAAGAGGGTAACTGTGAGATGATACGTTATTCACCTTGATTGTGGAAATCATTTCACAGTATGTATGTATGTCAAAAAATCATCTGTACACCTTAAATATATATTTGTCAGTTATACCCAAATAAAGCCGAAAAAATAAAAACCACTTAACAGGAAAAAAAAAAATGTAAGAAGTAAAAGCCATGTTTTGACCAGTAAATAGGGACAAAGCATGAAAGAGGTGGTATGACATTTTTAGGAGTTTGAGCTGAACTGTAGAATAGAGCTGCACGTTGAAATGTCTTCAGAGGCCAGAGTGGAAATCAGATTCTGTATAGTTAGCAGTAGTAATCAGTATTGAGTAGCAGGAACTGTGAACTACTGGAGACCTGGCTCATTCTTGCTAAAAATTCTCCAAGTTCAAATGAGTTTAATACACAGTACTAGCCAACAAAATTCTCCTTGGCCAGATTTACTCAAAGGCAAATAGATTGTATCGCCTGTATGGGGCTCTAGATAGCCATTGAAGAATTTTAATGATGTCATTGTGTTAGCATGATGATCTAAAGGGGCACGAATTTCCATGATTGCTCTTTTGTCATGTTAGCAAGATACTCAGGGAAGATGAGGGAATGAGACAGTGTATTTTGAATGTCTCGCATTGCCCTAGACACAGAGGAATACCCAACAAACAGTAATATCCTTCCCCATTCTCACCCCTTCTATCAATAACTCTAAAAAAAGAGATTTCTCTTTTCAGCATAAAGGGAGATCCATATTAATGGTGAGTGTAATGGCAGTTTCCTATGATTGCTCTAACAATTTACCACAGACTTTGTGGCTTAAAACAACAGAAATTTACTCTCTCACAGTCCTGGAGACCAGAAATCTGAAATAAGTTCCACTGAGTAAAAATCAAGGTATTGGCAGAGGTGTGCTCCCTCAGGATGCTTTAAGGCAGATTCTGTGCCTTGTATATTCCGGCACCTGGTGCTGTCAGCATTCCTTAGCTTGTATCACACCAGTCAAATCTCTGTCTCTGTGATCACAGTCCCTCTCCTCTTGTTAAAGCTCCCTCAGTCTCCCTATAGTAAGGATAAATGTGACAGCATTTAAGGCCCACTCATATAATCATGATAATCTCCGCACTTAAAGAACTTTTATGTGGTAAATGGTAATAGTCATAAATAATAGTCATAAATTCCAGGGGTTAGGACATGGATATCTGAGAGGCTAGTGTTTATCCTGCCACAAGTAAGAAATAGTTCTTCTGGGCAAGTTGTTTCTGGAGTCTGATTTAGTCAGAGTTCTCTGGATAAACAGAGCCAATAGGAGATATTTCAATATATATCACATATATATACTGTTCCAGTTGAAAAAAACTACTAAGCTTTGAAAAACAACCCATTTCTTTTACTTTTCTGCCTTGTTACAAGGTATCTTTAAAGTCAGAAGTTTACTTAACTACACTTTTAAGGTATTAATAAAAATATGATTTATGGTAGAATAAGTAGTACAGTCACCTATAAACATTCCTGTATAATAAAATGTTCAAGGTTATTTGCAACAATGATAATTTGCGTCACCTTGCTTGTGATGTTTCTGATGCCTGGTTGACAATCCTAACACATGGAGCTTTAACTAAATGGACCATCTGCTTGCTTTTCCTTCACACAATTGTGGCAATAGGCCCCACTCTGCATGACAACTTATCAGAACTCCCTTAGTTCTACCTGGTCATTGGGAGTGCTGAGAACCCAAACTGTTTTGTATTCATACATGAGATTCTTACTGCTGTTCACCATATTTCGAGAAACACTGTAGTTGGCAGTTTTACTAAACAAAGGGGAGAAACAGCAAGTGTTAAAAAAATTGCAGAACCCATGTGATTTATAGAGGGATTTATAGAAACTGTAAGATGAAATTATAGGTAAAAGAAAGGAAGTGTTTTGAAGCAATCTTTCCACACAGTTTATGGAAAGTTTAGTATTGCAGCTGTCCAGGAAGCCTAATTATTCCAGTCTCTGTGGATTTATAAAACCTACACATAATAGAGAAGGAAAGCAAATGGAAAGACAGTAAAAGAAAAACATTCTTCTTACTCTTTATTCCAGATATATAATAAAAACCTTGCATTTGTGAAGAATTACACAAATTCAGTAAGAATTGAAAACAGCAAAGTTTCAATATCATATAAACCATCTTAATAAATGACATGGGAGTATGTATAATTAAATACCTTCCTACTATCATAATAATGGAAGATGCAGAATAAAAATATGAGGGTGAGAAGAATTTAAATTTGTACAGCATCCTGGCAATATAGAAATGATCAGTTACCATAATTACATATTAAAAGTTGATGGTATGTATTTTATTACAACAGATGGAATATGTGGTTATTCTTATAAATTATTCTAAAATGATATTTGGAAGTATAAACAGTGATGTCAAAATATTAAAGTAAAGGGAAATAACACAATTACATGACAGATACAACTTTATTACATAAGATATTTTTATAGTATTTTAGACCACTTGCTTCAGATTTAAATGTGGCATTATCACTGCCCTTAAGTTTAGTAATTTCATAATAGGGAGAATTTCTGAAATTATTTAACAGGTAGTGATATGCCAAAAAAATGAAATAACTACTAATTATCTTGGATGTGTCTCTGTCATGCACATGATTAAAATGTTTTAATCATCAGAAAAAATATCTTGGGGTGCGTGGGTGGCTCAGTCAGTTACACATCTGCCTTCTGCTCAGGTCATGATCCCAGGGTCCCAGGATCAAATCCCGCATTGGGCTCCCTGCCTAGCGGGGAGTCTGCTTCTCCCTCTGCCCCTCCTCCCACTCATGCATGCTTTCTTGCTCTCTCTCTCTCGCTCCCTCTCTTGAAAATAAATGAATAAAATATTTTTTTTAAAAAGAAAAAATCTTCCATTTTTAAAATTTATCTCCATGTAAATCTTCTAAAACTGTTTCTACAAACTCGTCACCCCTATGAAAAAGATATCAACAACATGAAGGAGGAGGTTTCATTCCTGATTAGGATGTAGAAGAACACAAAAGATTTCACTTTTGCTGAAACAACAGTAAGCTACCAGAAAAACCAGTCATTATTTGTTATACAACCAGCGATAAGCTGTGGATTCAAAGAAAACTAAAAGAACGAAACTCTCGAGTTATGAGTCCTTCCTCCAGACCTAAAGATCAGGGAAACTTCACATCTAGGGCTAGTTGATGAGGTTAAGGCAGATGTAGAAAGAAGCCCTCAGAGAAGGACAGTCTCTCAGAGGACAAAAGAGAGAAACACTTAGAAATCTGTGAGTTGGCCTTTCAGGTTGAAAACTAGGGGAGAGAAAAGGCAAAGATAACCTCTGCCAAGTACTTTTTTTCAGGGGAATTCTGCAGAATAAATAGAGCTAAGGCAAGGCTGAAAAGCAGAGAGAGGAATCCCAGGTTGGGAGTGTCTGTAAATCTAGCAGATAGTATGAAACATAGCCTACTTGACTTCTTGTAGTTTAGGGACACAGCATCCTTGGGTATTGGGTCTCAGGGCGCATCTGGAGGAAGAGAAACCCCAAATCCACCTTCAAAGACTTCGAAGCCAAAAATGAATTGAATTCTGGAAACTATAACCAAATATCCAACTAATTCAACTTCCGATAAGATCAATGATACCAGTATTCTGGCTGACTGGAAGTCTGGAATCTGAGCTGAAAAACAGAGATCTTAGAATTTCAGAGATAGAATGCTAAAGCCTTCTGGGAGAAAGGATACCCCTTTGGCTGAATAATGCAAATTCCTTGAGATATACCAATTTGCCAGATCGAAACAATTAAAAATAATAGAAAACCTGAATCAGCCTATTAAAGAAAATGAATTCATAGCAATAATAATTCTAATTATTATAACTTAATTATAATAATAATTTAAAGAAGTTCCCCACAAAGAAATCTCAAGGCCTAGATGGCTTCATTGGTGAATTGTCTTAAGCTTTTATGTATGAATCATACGAACCTTATATAAAGTCAGAAAATAGAAGAAACATCTCAACTCATTTTATGAAACCAGTGTAACCACAATGCCAAAATTAGACAAAAACTTGACAAAACAGAAATTACAGAACTTTGTTTAATGCAGTTGCTGTTTGGAAATACTTATTTTTTTAAATGTGAGGGCCCTCTAATTTTACTTTATACTAGGCCATACTTTTAAAGACTGAATGCTGGGGCACCTGGGTGGCTCAGTGGGTTAAAACCTCTGCCTTGGCTCAGGTCATGATCCCAGGGTCCTGGGATGGGACCCTGCATTGAGCTCTCTGCTCAACAGGGAGCCTGCTTCCTCCTCTCTCTGTGCCTGCTTCTCTGCCTACTTGTGATCTCTGCCTGTCAAATAAATAAATAAAATCTTTAAAAAAAATACTGAATGCTTTTTTCTTAAGACCAGGAAAAAGGCTTCCATTTCAACAATGCACTAGAGGCCCTAGCTGAAACAGTAATTTAAGGAAAAAATGAAAGGTTTAAATCTTGGAGAGAAAAAAATAGTGAAACTGTTTCTATGTGCAGGTAGATAGATTGTTTAAGTAGAAAAGCCTAAGAAAACTATTTTTTAAATTACTAGAATTACAAGGGTACCTGGGTAGCTCAGTAGGTTAAGCATTTGACTTCAGCTTGGGACATGATCTCAGAATCTTGGGCTCAAACCCCCTGTTGGGCCCTCAGCTCAGAGTCAGATTGTCCCTCTCCCCCTCCTTCTGCTCCTCCCCCAAATTGTGCCCACACTTTCTCTCTCTCTCAAATAAATACATAAAATCTTCAAAACATAAATAAAATAAAAATAAAATTACTAGAATTATTAAGTGAATTTATCAATCTGGCAGAGAACAGGTCAATATGCAAAAATCAATTGTATTTCTAAATGCTAACAATAAACAATTTGAGAAGGAAATTTTTTTAAATTACCATTTAATTTAGTATCAAACATAAAATATTTAGTAATTAGTTTAGCAAAAGGTATGTGAAATCTATACACAGAAAAAATACAAAATGTTACACAGGGTCCTTAGAGAAATCCTAAGTGAATGAAGAAATATATCATGCTTATGAATTAGAATAATCAACCTTATTAAAATAACAATTCTTCAAATTGACTTATAGGTTAAATATAATTCTTTTTTTTAAGGATTTTATTTGTTTATTTGACAGACAGAGATCACAGGTAGGCAGAGAGGCAGGCAGAGAGAGAGGGGGAAGCAGGATCCCTGCTGAGCAGAGAGGGCTCAATCCCAGGACCCTGGGATCATGACCTGAGCCGAAGGCAGAGGCTTTAACCCACTGAGCCACCCAGGTGCCCTGAGGTTAAATATAATTCCAACCAAAACCCCACATTTTTTCCTCTTTTAGAAATTGACAAACTGAGGGGCACCTCAAAATGGGAGAAGATATTTCAAAAGACATATCTAATAAAGGGTTAGTATCCAAAATATATGTATTAAAAAAAAAAACCTTATGGAATTCAACACCCAAAGAATGAATAGTCCAATTAACAAATGGGCAGAAGAATAGACATTTTTCCAAAGAAGACACACAAATGGCCAACAGACACATGAAAAGATGCTCAGCATCTCTGATCATCAGTGATCCCTTATTTTTGTTGATTATTTCCTTCACTGTGCAGAAGCTTTTTGTTTTGATAAAGTCCCAATAATTTAATTTAATTTTGGTTTGATTGGTTTAAATTTGATTTTGTTTCCCTTGCCTCAGGAGACATACTTAGGAAAAAGTTGCTAGGGCCAATGTCAAAGAGATTACTGCTTATGCTGTCCTCTAGAATTTTGATGGTTTCCTGTCTCACATTTAGGTCTTTAATCCATTTTGAATTAATTTTGTGTATGGCATAAGAAAGTGGTCCAGTTTCATTCTTCTGGATGTTGCTGTGCAGTTTTCCTAACACCATTTGTTGAGGAGACTATCTTTTTTCCATTGGATATTCTTTCTTGTTTATCAAAGATTAATTGACCATATAGTTGTGGGTTCATTTCTGGAAGTCCTAGCCAGAGAAGTCAGGCAACAAAAAGAAATAAAAGGCATCCAAATCAGCAAGGAAGAGGTAAAATATTTACTATTTGCACGACATGTTACTCTACTTGGAAAACTGGAAAGACTCCACCAAAAAATTGCTAGAACTGATACATGAATTAAGTAAGGTTTCAGAATACAAAATCAATGTACAGAAATCTGTTGAATTCCTAGCCACCAAAAATGAAGCAGCAGAAAGAGAAATTAAGGAATCAGTCCCATTTACAATTTCAACAAAACCATAAAATACCTAGGAATAAACCTAACCAAAGAAGTGAAAGACCTATATTCAGAACACTATAAAACACTAATGAAAGAAATTGAAGATGACATATACAAATGGAAAGATATTCCATGCTCATGGATCAGAAGAACAAATACTATTAAAATCTCTATACTACCCAAAGCAATCTACACGTTTAATGTAATCCTTATCAAAATACCAACATTTTTCGCAGAGACAGAATGATCCTAAAATTTGTATGGAACCACAAAAGACCCTGAAGAGCCAAAATAACCTTTAAAAAGAAAAGCAAAGCTGGAGGCATCACAATTCCAGACTTTAAGTTATGTTACAATGCTGTAGGTTTTGTAGGTCAAAACAGTATGGTTCTGGCACAAAAATAAACACATAGATCAATGGAACAGAATAAAACAATTTTTAAAACAACAAAATCGAAAGATTTGTACTACTTGATTTTAAGACTTACTATGAAGCTGAAGACAAAGTAACATTGCTATGAGAAGTAACAAATACATCAAGTATATAGAATAAAGAAACAACAAAAAAGATAAACACAGTCAATTTTTTTAAAGATTTTTATTTATTTATTTGACAGAGAGAGAGAGACAGTAGGCAGAGAGGCAAGCAGAGAGAGAGAAGGGGAAGCAGGCTCCCCGCTGAGCAGAGAGCCCGATTTGGGGCTTGATCCCAGGAACCTGAGATCACAACCTGAGCAAAGGCAGAGGCCTAATTCACTTAGCCACCCAGGTGCCCCCGGTCAATTTATTTTTTTTTATTTTTTATGTTTTTATAAAGATATAACAATTTATTTTTTTAAGCTTTATTTAAACATATAATGTAACCCCACCACCCTCTCCCAAACCCTCTCCCCCCCACCCCCCTCAGTTTGTTTTATGACATTAAGAGTCTCTTTTGGTTTGTCTCCCTCCCGATCCCATCTTGTTTTATTTTTACTTTTCCTACCACCTTAACTCCCACCCCCGTTGCATCTCCACTTCCTCATATCAGGGAGATCATGTGATAGTTGTCTTTCTCTAGTTGACTTATTTCGCTAAGCATAATACACTCTAGTTCCATCCATGTCGTCGCAAATGGTAAGATTTCATTTCTTTTGATGGCTGCATAGTATTCCATTGTATATATATACCACATCTTCTTATTTTTAAGGAGAGTGCCACAACTATTCAATGGGGAAAGGATAGTCTTTTCAACAAACGGGAATGTAAAAACTGGATATTTATATGGGATTATAGGGGGATCCTTGGCCCTACCTCACATCCTACAATAATATTAATTGAAGATGTATCATAAACATAAAAGCTAAAGTTATAAAGATTCTAATACATAACAGAGGAAAACATCTTTGCCATCATGAAGTGGGAAAATATTTCTAGGACACAACACTAAGTATAAAATAAAATGTGATAAATTCAATTCATTAAAATTAAAAACATCTGCGATTCCAAAGACAGTATTAAATTTAAAAACAAATCAACCATTAACTAGTAGGGTTGTATTTTAACTTTTATCCTTATTTTCTATTCTAATGCAGTTCTTTTTTTCAAGGAATCTGTTCTGTCAATTAATTTCAAAATTTATTAAAGTTTTCTTTATGACTCATGTATGAATTTTTTAGTATTTCATAAACACTAAAAATGCATATGATTTTTGTTAGTTACAAGGTTTGGCAAAATCGTGACAGCTCATCAATCTCTCCTATATATAATTTTTCATAAAACCATATTCAGAAGTTACTTGGTCTCACCAATGCCTTCTAATCACTAATCCTGCTATGTTTTGCATTGCTCATAAGCTGCCTAAAAATTCACTTCCTTCTTTACCCAAGTTAGATTCTGTAGCTCATCTCTATAGTTTTATCCTTACATAGTCTCTCTACTTCTTTGCACACACTTCCATCCAGTGCTCTCACATGATAAAATCCAAATCCTGGTTAAATCCACCACTGTGTTAATTCTGGAACTGTACACAAGCAGCTGAATCTATCTAGAGAAATACTAAAATTAAGATGACAGATATCATTTTAAATTTATGCCCATAAACATTGGGTGGGTCCTCAGTAATTTCAGTGATTCCATTACATATTCTTTTTTTTTCCCCATTACATACTCTTTATCAGTTCATTCTCCCAGTTTTCCAGACTGCCATTTTATCACTTTTGGTCCTGAAATCTCTCAGAAGATGATCTCAAATATGGGTATTTAGAAAATAGAAACATTTAGAAGAACACTTCTTTATCTTACTATGTTAATTCCTTAACTTTATAACCCCATACTCTGTCTTCATTTACATGCCAATTAATGCGTATCCCTACTTCTCTTTAAAGATAGTCTGTTCGAGGGCTTTATTTAAAGGTTTGATGCCTTTAACATCTCTCTTTCTACCATATCATCAATTTATACTTCTCTACTGAATCATTCCCAGAGGCATATAGACATGTCATTACATCTCCAAACATATTATAATAATAATGATAAAGCTTTTTCTCTCCCATGTTCCCAACTAGCTAACTCCCAATGCATTTTTTTTGCTCCCTTTCTAAGTAAAGTCCTTGAAAGAGGTATCTAAGTTTCTTGTCTTCACTTCCTCTCCTATGTTCTCTTAGCCTTATCAGGCTTTTATCCTCATCTCATTACTAAACTATTCTCAACAGATATGTATATGCTATGAAACTCATAAATTTTAAATGTAAGAGCTCTGTGCTTGCATTGACCCTGGGAAAACCTTAGCAATATTTTCACATAGTCTTATGTATTTTTTTCATTTGTAAAAGAAGATAAGTTAACAGCAATTGGATGGGACTGCTGTGTCATTGCACTTGTGTCAATACTTCCTAGCCTAAGCCACCATTATTTCTTACCTGGACCACTGAAGTGCCTCCCAATTGGTTTCCCTCTTCCACTCTGCAGCCTCCTCCAATCAGTTATCCGCAGATAAAACAAGTTCTTTTTGAAAATAAAGTACATAATGGCTCTCCTGGGAAAGGTTCTTAAAGAATGAAGGTTTTCCTTGGTATCCATTACTGTACCTTAGCATATTGTTCCTCTCCATCTTTAATAAACCCAAATTGTCCACCAATGGCTACTAAACCAGAACCCTAGTCTTACCACCTCTACCTCCTGTCTCATTACTAACTTAATATAACATTTCCCATACCTTTTGAGAATTTTAACTATAACAAAATTCTCAAAGAAACTAAACTTTTGACCTTCCCCAATCTACTATCTATATAATCTTCAAGCTCTATAGCCTCCCAGAGCACTCATCTTAGAGTTGTTCTCACATTGCAAAATCTTATAAAACCTTGTGCTTATTGTCCTTAGTTGATTTTCTTCTTACACACTCTTACACTAAATGCTCTCTTGTGGATGTCTATAACACTCATAAAAAAGAAATAATATTAATAATATCTTTCAAGGTCACTTATGACCTTCCCTACCATTCATTTCTTGTTCACCTTGTTAACTACTCAGGCTTATTGTTCCTCAGATAAACCAGGACTGTTGTCCTTGAGGGCCTTTTTCTTTGCTGTTCACTGTACCTGGAAAATGCTTGCCTCATAGAACTCACATATTTATATGACTTGCTGTCACACATACTTTTGACATTTTGTCAAATGTCACCTTCAGGGAGAGGCCATATCTTAGCAATCTATCTATGGTAGCCCTATTACCAACCTTGCCCTTGACTATTGCTCTCATTCCATTATCCTATGTTTTGCTATCAGAGTATATAATATATGATTATATTATTATTTATAATATAAAATAATTTATTTTTAATATTTTATTATTCATTGTCTTCTGTTTTTCTATTAGCAGAAGAAAACCATGAATTAAGAGGTATTTTTTGGCCTCTACATCAATCACTTTTTGTATTTCCATCATTTGCTTTTCATAAATAAATAAGTTAGTATCATTTGACATCAAAAGATTTATGATAATTATTTATGTATTTGGATTGAACCCTTTGCTAGTGGCTACAAACTCTCATGGATGAAATTGGAAAGATATAAAAACAACTGACTTTCACTGTCCAGGAAGAACAAGGTATCCAGAAAAATGCAGAGAATGAGAGCAACATTCAGATAGCTTCTATCTGCCCCACTGTGGTATGCTGAAAAATGGCACACCAAGATGTCTACCACCTAACCCCTAGGAACCTACGACTGTGTTACTTTACATGGCAAAAGAGATTATATAGAAGTGATTAAGGTTACATCTGTTGAGGTGAGGACGTTAACCCAGATTATCTGATTGGATCCAATCTAACCACATGAGTTCTTAAAAGGAAAGCAGGGGTATCAGAGACAGAGGGAGATATGATAACAGAGACAGAGATCAGAGAGGAAGATTGGAAGATGCTACTCTTCTAAGTTTGAATTTGAGGAAGTAACCATAAGCAATGAATACAGGAGGCTTTCAAAGGCAATAAAAAAAAGGGGGGGGGCAAAGGAATGATTTCCTCCTCTAGAACCTCCAGGAAAAAAAATAGCCATGCAGATTTTAGCCCTGTAAGACCATTTGCAGACTTCTGACCTCTAAAACTATAAGAAAATAAATTGGGTTATCATAAACCACTAAATTTGTGGTAATTTCTTACAGCAGCCGTAGGAAACTAATACAGATACAGAGCCATTCTCATATATAAAATAGCTCATTCCTTTTTGATATGTGCTATTTAGAATTCTACTTTCCTCTGATGATATGATGGTGATTCTAATGTCCTCCTTTTACTATAGTTTCCTTGACTTGTCTTTGCTTATCCATTCATTTTGGATTTTCCTGTCTTTATGAGAGAGCCACCTCTTAAAATACATCGATTTTGCTTTACAAAAGCATTGTTTAAAAAATTGAAATTTAGTTCCCTTACAATTGTAGCTTGATTTTACATATTTGGTCTAAATTAAATGAGTCTAATTCATCATTTTGTGTTCATATTTTATGAATATTTCTTTTGTTCTAACTTCCTTTTTCCTTCTTTCATTCAATATGTCATATTAGTCTCTGCTATTAAGTTGAGAAACCCTTTCTAGACCTTTAGTTCCTCCTGAAGCATACTGAGAATCTCTTGTTTGTTTATAGAGTTATTATTTAAAAATCAGACATTTACATTTTTCAAAGAACCTTTACATACATCATTTATTTGACTCACACAAAAATCCTGTAGTGCTGGTAGGAAAGATCTCATTATCCCCATTCTGTAGACTCCTAGAAATCTTAAGGCTCATTAAGCTCCCTTCCTTATTATCACTATCTTCACTCTCAACCAATTATCTCAAGTAAGAGCAGAGAAAGATGATGATACAAGGCTGTTCATGGAAAAATCTTCATTATTTTGTTGTATTATTACTTATACAGTTTCATCTGTGTTATAATTTGTTACTTATTTTAAAGTCAGCTCTCGGTGGTAGTGCTGAATCTGGTGTGACTTTAGTTTGAGGACAAGTAGAAGAAATTACATAATTATAGTGAAAGGTGTCAGAAATTAAATAATGATGGAATGACCAGGATAAGCAGAAATAGGATCTATCCTAAAATTGCTAATGGATAATTTTGTCATTAAGTCATTTTACTTACTTACTCTGACACATTCTCTGACAAATAATATAAATTAGACTTCTGTTCCACATATTTAACCAGAAAAGAGCATCACAGGGTGTTTGAAAGGAAAGGCACATATTCTTAGAGAAAATATGTTTTAACAAAATTTTTGGTAAACTCTGAGATCTCAATTTTAGATATTGATAAAATTATACATGGGTCAGTATTGCAATAATTGGTCTCAGATCAACAATATATTTTTCTTTCTTCTTTTGGTCAGGTAATAAGGAAATAAAACATTATTTTATTCTAGGTATTATTAGAATAGGTATTATTCTAAGTTCACTTATAGAGGTTCTCATATAATTGTGTCCCAATATATCAGGTATTTTTACTATATCCAATGTGTGTGCTATTGAGAAAAATTGACAAAAAAAATTTTAAATGACCAGGAACAGGATATATAGTATGCACAGTATTTCAAATCAGCTATAACTTACAGAATGTAACCAATACAGATGACAGAAAACTGGTATTAGATATCTTGTTACAATATAAAACACAATTCTAAAAAATGTAAACCACTCCTATTATAATGGTTCCCAAAGTGTTGTCCTGTATCAGCAGAATCAGCATCATTTAAGAGAAGAGCATGTTATTAAGTCCCACCCTAGACTTACTCAATCCAGCAATCTGTGTTCAATAAGCTCCTGAGCAATGCTGGACACCTCCTTAAATTTGAGAAGCATTGCCCTAGTCTTTGCCTCTCTGCTTCACTCCTTTTTCATTTTACCCTAGTAATTCTATCTGTAAGATCACCCATAGGGCAAAACCCTCAGTGAGCAAAAATTTTTGTTTTGTTTCTTGGGCTATATTTTCTCTTAGAATGGATGCTTGATTTTTCTAGACCTCCTTTTGGCCTCAATATAGTGCATCTGAATTTCATTTGCTCTGTTCCACATTACTGAGTACCATGTTTTCTTCCTCCTAAGACATTCAGTTTGAGTTAAATATTATTTGTTATACTCACCTTTACAGTGTGTGAGAGAGGAGAGTGGGCAGCTAAGGGAAAGCTCAACTGGATTTTCAGGCAGTCATACATACTTCTTAGATATGACTTTTGTAATTTCTTAAACATTTCATACCACATGAGGATGTAGAGTATCTTCTTTTTTAAGGAATGAGGATGTTGGGCCTGGGTCCTACATTATTTACTTAATGCAGTGTGGGGTCCTGGAATCTTTTTTTAATATTCCCAATAATTTATTTTCATTTTTAAGGTTTTATTATTTATGTATTTATTTGACAGAGAGAGATATCACAAGTAGGCAGAGCAGTGGGGAAGCAGGCTCCCTGCTGAACAGAGAGCCCGATGCAGGGCTCAATCCCAGGACCCTGAGATCAGGACCTGAGCCAAAGGCGGAGGCCTAACCCACTGAGCCACATAGGTGCCCCGATTCCCAATAATTTCTATCTCCTGGTCTTGATACTTTTGTGAGAAATTTCCTTCCTTTGAGTTTGAACAGGACATGAGACTAGCCTATAGCCAATAGAATATGGCAAGGATGATAGGATGTCACTCTCATGATAAAGGACTATTATATGAAATTTCATCTTAGCCCACTAGAGCCAGAAACTCTCCTTGCATGTTTGATGAAGTAAGTGGATGTTTGAGCCATCCCCCATGACAGGGAACTGTGGACAGCCTAAAAGCAAACTACAGCCAACAACCAGCAAGAAGCCTAAGCCCTCAGTTACACAGTAACAAAGAATGCATATTCTGCCAACAACCTGGATGATCTTAGAAGTGGACTTTTCTTCCTTGAGCCTCCAGATGAGAATGCAGCTAGTCAAAATCTGCCCAACACAAATCAGAGGAGCCAAAAAGCCATGTCCAGACTCCTGATTTACCAAACATTTTGGATAATATATTCAAGTTATTTTAAGCTGCTAGGTTTGTGGCAATTTTATTACCCAGCAATATAAAATTAATACACTACTCTTCCCCCATTTTTCAACCTTTGTTTCACTCCATTTTTCCCACACAGCAGCTTAAGAGAAAAGACAAAGAGAACTTGAAAATTGGGACCACACTGTTATTTGTGGGCCCCTCTTCCCTCAGGGATCCCCAAATTCCTCCATAGATCACATCCTGCTTAGCTTCATTCTTATGTTCAGGCCTGTTTTGAGCAGAAATTATCTCTGAAAGATTACATTTATACTGGTTGGTGTGTCTCTCATTTCCCTCACAGAATGTGGAAAACCCACATCTTGGGAATTTCTCTGCCTGATGAACTCTGTGGTAATTGAGAAGGATTTCATTCTTCAGGGGTTTTCAAGTCTTTCCTTCTGGCTGCCTCATCATCTTCTCAGTCTGCTTTTTTCTAAATGTGAAGCATCTGTGAGGTTGTGTCCCATTAGCTTCTCGGCACTGCTTCTTGGAAAACTTAAGTAGAAACTGCTTTATTATTGCTCTATTTTCTTTCTCTCTCTCCCTGGTCACTATTTTTTAAAAGATTATGGCATAGGACCATGGTCCTTCCTTAGTTCCAGTAATGTAGGTATTTATTATTCAATAGTCTCCATCTTGAGTTTCTTTGTTCATTTTATAGAAAGGATAATAATTTTTATATTTCATGTTCTGAAAATCCTCTTGCCTTCTGGTTTCCCTCCTTTTGAATCAATGGATTTACAATGCTGCAAAGCAAGGATGAATTACCAGCTAGAGAAACAAAATCATTTCTCAACTGTGACTGTTTTTCTTCTTAACTCCTTGCAAGGTGATAGTTTTAAAAGTCAGTTTTTTTTGATATGCAGTCTTTTTGTATACCAATACAATTCTGGTCGACAATTCCCATGTGTGATGTGTTTCCCCTATACCACCAAGCAACTCTCAGACATCAGCTGGGTTCCTGCAATTCAATTCGATTCTGGAAATATCTACTGGGAGATAGCACTAGATTCTACAGTTTAAGGAGTCAATCTCACTGGACCGCCCTCAAGTTCGGATGCCAATCACAAGTCCAAGTTGTTACCTGTGCTTCCGACCAGCTGGTTCTAAATAAGAGATTCCCATGACCCGTTCTTTGGCTTCCAGTAATTTGTTGAGTGGCTCATAGAACTCAGGAAACTGGTTTTCTCTGACAGATATTAAAGAATATCAATCAGGAGCACCTGGGTGGCTCAGTCGTTGGACATCTGTGTTCAGCTTGAGTCATCCCAGGGTCCTGGGATCGGGCCCACACCCGGCTCCCTACTCAGTGGGAAGCCTGCTTCTCCCTCTCCCACTACCCCTGCTTGTGTTCCCTCTCTTGTTGTCTCTCTGTGAGAAATAAACAAATAAAATCTTATTAAAGAATGCCAATCAATAGCCAGATGAAGAGATACACAGATCAAGGTATGTGGGAGGGGATACGGAGCTTCAGTGCTCTCAGAGTGCCGCTCTCCCCACATTTCCATGTATTCACCAATGCAGAAGCTTTCTTCGTTTTATGAGAATGCACTCATCGTTTTAGGTTTTAATGGAGGCTTAATTAAATAGTCATGACTGATTAAATCATTGGTCATTGGCTACTGATTCAACCCTCAACTCCTCTCCACTCCCTGGAGGTCATATGGTTGATTTGAATCACATGGTTGGTTCTCCTGGCAACCAGCCCCCATCCAGAGGTGCTTTCCAAAAGTCACTTGACCAGCATAACAAAGACACCTTAACTGTTCTCCTCACTTAGAATATTCCAAAGGTTTTAGGAGCTCTGTGCCAGAAATGATGGATAAAGACCAAATATATCTTTCTTATTATAAATCACAATATTAGAATCAACTATACCTCAATAAAGTTGTTTTAAAAAAGCTATGCTTATGATCTTGAATGTCATCTTGTCTCTAAGTCAAGGCTTCTCAAAACAGGGCCTCTGTATTAGGTTTGTGGTTTTTTCGTTTTTTAGATTTTATTTATTTATTTATCAGAGAGAGAGAGCACAAACAGGGGAAATGGCAGGCAGAGTAGGCAGAGGAAGAAGCAGGCCCCCCGCTGAGCAAGGAGCCCCATGCAGAACTTGTTCCAAGGATCCTGGGACCATGAACTAAACCAAAGGCAGCCACCTAACCAACTGAGCCACCAAGGCATCCCTCTGTATTAGGTTTTAATAGAATGCCTGGAGGCCACCAAAGGAGGAGTCATGGCTAGCTATTGAAAGTTAGAGACCTGTCCTGGCAACACCCCAAAAACAAAGCCACCAGAAACAGGATCAAATCAGACAGGCCCAAGACAAAGAAGGCCAGAAACCATGACCAAGTAAAGGAGAAAAATGAAACCCTGCTTCCAAGGAAATTCCCTCCCCAAGTAATAAATATTCCACCCCATAGTTAACACTTGTCAATAAAAGGTAGAGACCAAAGTCCCTGGGTGTGCAACTTTCCTCAGCTTGCCCTCTCTCCCATCTCAAGCATGTACTCTTGCTTAAAAACTTTCCCACTAATACTCTAAACCATTTTATCTGACCTACCCTTGAATTTTTTCTTATGTCTGATCAGTCCTTGAATTCTTTCTAGTGAAGAGCCTATGGTGACATCCCAGGGATAGGCTGGGCAGAGGCCTCAAGGCCCACAGGACTTCCCAGTCCACCTGCACCCCCCTAACCCCTGCCCCAGACCAGTAACATTAGCATCATCTTGGAATTTTTAGACATGTAAATTCTTGGGCTTCTTCCCAGAACTATTCAATAAGAAACCCTAAGAGTGAGGCCTAAAAATCTATGTTTCATTAAGCACCCCAAGTGATTATACTGCATAATAAATACTGAGTACAGCTACTATGAAGAGGGTTGATGATAAGTGATGACAGAGTTAAGTGATAATATGATAGAAGGTAAATTGCTGAAAAATCCAAAAGGCAAAAATTCTACCTTTGCTGCCTCTGAGACGGTGAGAAGAAGTAATTGTAATCAGTGAAAATATCCAGACATATGTAGGGATCCTGAAAATACTAGACCCAGCAGCCTATTGTCCCAAGCATTGCATGAAGTTTGGGTGAGCTACAAGTCTCAGGAGGGGTTCCATTTTTACTTAGTGCTATCTTTAAAATGGTACCAGAGTAATAAGCATGGTTGGTAGAGGGGATAGGTGAAATAAGTCACATATGATAATACAGCTGCTTCTTTGTTTTTACACAGAATGTAGAATAGTGAAAAATATGTACGAACTACCAGAGACTATGGTGAGGAAGGAGAGGCTGCTATGTGTTGAAAACACAATGGCAAAAGATGGACAAATATATGGTCAGTTGTCAGCAGCACATACCCAAAACCCAGACAGGACCTGGTATGTCACAGGTGAAGTCAGTGTAGACAGAAGTCCTGTAGAGAAATGCAGGGCTTGTACTTCCTCTCTCCTGCCAACAGTCACTATGAAGACTGATTTCCACTACATCCAGGTGCCATATTATGAAAGAAGAGGTGGGGAAGGGAAGACTCTAAGAATTTGATTTCTAACTGATGCAGTATTTACCAAAAAGGGAAAGACTTCAATTAAAAAGATAATTCAAACCAGTGCTCACTGATTGATCACTGAGTGGCAAGTATAAATATCTATCCTCTAACTCCCTATCCTGCTCCCTCTATATTTGGGTATAGGAGAATGAAAAGTGATATGTTATAGAAAATAATGCTCCATAGTATTAGTAACAATATAAGCAAGTTAAATTCTCAGTCTTGCTGGATTTTATTAATTTTTAATGGCTAAGATTTTAGATTCGGCTTTTCTCTGACATCTTATAGTGGCTATTAGAATACTTTCATTTACTCTGCCTCTCAAAGACAAAACATAAAGTTGATATTTTTCTCACTTTAGATAAAATATTTTTAATCTTTTCCATTTTTACACAGCTGATTTAGTTTTAGTTTAAGCTACAAATCATAAAAGCTGGCTAAGCTTACATACTCCGTTAATCTGATTGTTTATTGAATTATTTCAAAAAGACATCATTGAAGAAAAAATTTTTGCTAAATCACATATTGAGTTGTGTACATCTCCTCTGGACTTTCAATTTTTAGGTAATATGCCTTGAATACACAGTGACCATGTTATTATAATATCTAATTATAGATTCCTTAGTGGCAACATTGATAATTGTAAAGATGTTTTCAGAACAATGATGAAATAAATTATTCCACCTCCATCAATGCATCAGAAAATGCTTTCCAGACTTAGCATAGAGATTACCTATTTAAGGAAAGTCTTGGCTGTCTTTTTTATGCTATGTGTAGAGTTGTGAAGAATCTATGGTAGGGTAAGAGAAGTTCTAAACACAATTACAAGGAATGTGAGAAGAAGCAAATACTGATTTCATGTGCTTTCTTCAATCATTAGAAAATATATTCAAATGATTATTTTGTCCTATTCTAAGCCTAGGAACCCCAAGATGGTGAGGAAGGGGATGGGTGGAAGAGGTTTTAGGGGAAGAAAATAACTATTCCCAAGTAACTTGCTTACAATAGAGTTCAAAGACAAACATGTGAGCACTGAGAATAAATGATAATGTCTAAAAAATAGAAAAATACTCAATGTACAACTGTGTCATAGAAAAAGACACATTAAGTCAGGAAGTAGTCAAGGGAACTTCACAAAGGTGGTAACATCTGAGCTAAAAATTTAAAAAGGAAAGTTCTAAAAGGACTAGCAGGGAAACATATTCCAAAAAAAAAAAAAAGGTCAAGTTTTACTTGATATACTTCTGAGAAAGACTGGAAATTCAGGGTAAAATACTCTCTTGCAAGCTTCAGTGACAAATTGTAAGAACCACAATTGTTAAATCAGGAAAACAAAGGCTGAAAAATACTAATTGGTCATTCTCCATCTCTGAAATAAAGATAGTGAGTTGTGATTAGGGTTAATTAAAAGGAGAAACTCGTCAGATACAATTGGTAAATCCTGGAACAGATTGCAGAGGCTGTTTAATCTCTTTCCTAAATATAGACAAAGCTACTCTCAACTCTGCTTTGTTAGAAAGAAAAGAATACATGAACAGTAAATTTTTTTAGGGAATCAAAATTTGTATTCCTGCACTAGCCTTCAACTCAGAAGACAAATCACCTTCTTCTCATTACTAAGCAACAAAATAATCCCACCAAACAGAAAAAATAAGGTGCATCTCATAATATCAGCAACGATTGAAACCACAAAAATATCAGCTTGTGTAAATGAAGACTTGTGCTCTTTTTAATAAGATAGCATTTGAAAGAGCTACTCTGTGACCTGCATTATTGATATATGGTTGATAAAGTTTCAAACCAAGCTGTCCTTTTTTTGAGATATAATGGCAAAAACATTCTATGTGGGGTACACACTAGGCAATGGCAGAGTTGTCCTCATTAACAAAATTTCAAATATCCTTGATTGTACTTTACCTGTGTTTCCTTATGCTAATAGTTTCTGTCACATTCTCTCTGGCTTCTTGCTCTTTTTGATTGACCTAAGAAACAATCTCTAAGGTTCTAGCCAAGTGGCATTGCTCTGAACCAGTTTTGCTCCCTAAATACAGTGCAAGGTCATCAAGCCTTTCTGAAACGCTAAATACTATCACATGAAAATTCGAGAAATTATTATCAAATAGTGCTATCTTGTTCATCAAATTCATTCTTCTTTCATAAAAATACTAGTTTCCATGGCAAGTTTGTGGGAGGAGACTTGCTGTTAGTAGATCTTAGGTGGGCTCAGTGCAACTGAAAAGCACATTTTGATAGATAATAACAATCTTTTAAGTTCTATCTCCTATGGCTTTATTTTTGGTAACAAAACGCTTTACTTAGCATATAGACAACTTATTTCTTCTGCTAGGTCTATATGCAGTGACTAAACTCACATTCAGCTGAACTATCGCTCTCTATATTCCTTATCTTTGTGTTTTTTTCTTTCTCTTTATATGCACATAACACAGTTTTGTTCACTTACACAAAATGAACTCGTCCTTAATAGCATGACCCTCCCAAGCTAAGTGACTGATAGTATCAGAATAGTTTTATGTGCCAACTGAAGATTCTTTTATCGCTGTAAATGGACCAAAATATAGACACTGTTGTAAAATGTCTCCTGTGAGGTGTGTTCTATTTACATTCTATGAAATTATTAATATAAAGAAAGAATTTGAGTTTTCATGATCTAGAATGGGTTGTTTTGTTTTGTTTTCCATGGTCCCTAGAGTCTGGCTTAGCCATTCCATCATCCCTCATGGCATTCAGTGCAAGATACTGGTGCTCAGGGAAATAGCAGGAGCGGTATAGGACTACTAAGGGGGTGCACACCATTCCTGGGCCAAGATAGGTCACAGCTTCCTTCCAGGCCACTTAAGGACCATCCTGAGTCAGCAGAAGCCAGAAGGAAGCTCTGGAGAAGGTTGCTCTGTGACTGTAGCTCTCAGGAAACACAGGAAATGGTGTTATTAGGTGGGCAGGCTCTGTGGTCCTTGCTTAAACAGATAAAAAATCATCTCACCCTGTTATCTAAAAATGATTAATGAGTTTTTGACTCCCAAAATACATATGTCCTATTATCTATGCCTGTGTTTGTTACAAATGTTGTACGTATACCACAACTCTTAGAATACTCTCAACAATGGAGGCCATTTCTACACATTTAAAATAAAAATAAATAACCTGTCTGTGGTTTGAGTACACTCTTATGTTCATTATATTTCTGAGACTCTCTTTTTGGCCTCTTCTACAGCTGATTTTTATGAATGATCCTGTCATTCAAGGAGACAGTGCTTTCTCTACATCTCATATAAGATTGATTGAGTGATCTATCTATCTATCTCCACTGATAGGATCTTATTGTTTTATATGCACAACATACACACACATGGAGGTTTTTTTTCCTTTTTGGGGGGGGCTTTATCTTTTTTTCTAACAATGATTAAAATCCCAAAATTAATGTTGATATAGGTTTTTCATATTTATGATTTATATTTTTTGATATATGTTTGCTAGTTATTATTATTTTGAAGGAAGCCTACTAGAGGCATATATGTGGGCCATTGCAATACTTTCTTCATTATATTAATTGATAAGAGCATAATATTATTCATTACTTCTTGTGCTTTTCATCTTAAATTCTGTTCTGTCTGAAACCAAATGTGTTATACAAGCTTTCTTCTCACTGCCCATAATATTTATTAATCCTTTATTTTTATTTTTTCTGGACAGTTTTTAAAATCTGTTAGTTTATTTAGTGCTGCTTTTAAAATTTATTTATTTATTTATTTGAGAGAGAGAAAGACAGTGATAATGAGAGAACATGAGCAGGGAGGAGAGGGAGAAGCAGGCTCCCCGCTGAGCAGGGAGCCCAACATGGGGCTCAATCCTAGGACTCTTGGATCATGACCGGAGCCAAAGGCAGATGCTTCACCAACTGAGCCACCCAGGCACCCCTAAAGTTTGTTAGTGTAAACTACAAAGTATTGAATCTCATTTGATTGTCCAGTCTGAGAATATCTCCACTTTGTTGAATTTAACCCATTAATCTCTTGTGACTACTATTATATTGGTATATAGTGTTTGGTTCATGCTTTCTATTTTGCACATTTCATTTCCTCCTCCTTTTTTTTTCCCCCTTCTTTACTACTTCCAGTTAGTTAAAATGAATTGTAATTGCTGGACTGAAAATTAATCATTTCATCTCTATTTGTCTGATGTTTCCCCTAACAATCCCACTTTCATTTATTTTTCCTCTATCCATGCTTAAATATCTATAATATTTCCCTAAACAACAAATTCCCCTTTGCATATTCTCACGTCCTTGCTTCCATGCCTTACTGACGGAGTATGGAGTTTTAGTCTTGTGTATGGATATAAGAAAATGATGAGGGATTGTTACATAATTTCTGTTTTGTTTCTTTTTCTTCCTTTTTCTGTTTGTTCTCCTGTCTTCTATGTCTGAAATACTGTATTTCAATCTTTTATTTTGAAGATAGTGATGCTGTTATAAGATAGTAGCATGCAGTTCTTTTCCTTCAAAACTTTGAAAATGTGACTTTATTTTTTTTCTTTTAATCAATGCTTTTATTAAAGTGTTGTTCTTCTAATTTCTGTTTTCTTATTGTTGTCTAATTTTTTCACATTTCTTTGCTTATAAAATTTGTGGTCATCATTTCTTCAAATCAGTCTTCTCTTTAATTTACTTTTTCCCATTATTGGATTCATAGTTATAATTTTCTATGTTTATCTTAAATTTTTATTTTTTAAATTAGAACTTCTAATACTTTTGTAGTACAGTTCCTCATTTTGATGGTATAGTATACTAATTTAATCTTTGCTATGTTCATTCTGTTATGCATCCATATTTGAGCTCTTTTTAACTATTTTCATATTTTTCATATTATGTATTTCCAATTAGTTCTGATTTGTAACTACTTGATCTTTATTTTTTAATTTTTCATTTAATATTTCTTATTAATTAATTCTACTTTATTTAGTATGAACTTCACTTTCAGATTCCATAGCATTTTTCCATGCAAAATCCATGTTTCCCTACATCCATCTTGGCCAGTCATATGTACCCAGAGAAAAGGGACAAAATCTCAAGTCTAACTCATGGGTAGTAAGTTCATTTAGCTATATAAAAAATTTCCAGTGTTTTCCAAACTGTCTATAATATGTGACATTCCCACCAAAACTGGATGGGAATTCCAGTTTTGCATACCTACCTATACTTGGTATGGACAGTTTTTGCTTTGTTATGTTTGTATCTATTTGTTTCTTTGATTGTTCATTTGTTTGCTTTGGTTTGGTTTTTATTATCCTTTATAAAAGTTGTATAATAACATATTATTGTGTTAATTTTCATTTTTCTCTAATGACTACTGAGGCTAAGCATCTTTTCATGGGCTTATTTGGCACCAGGATATCTTCTTTGCTGAAATGTTTGTTCAAAAATTTTGCCACGTGGTATTGATTTGAATATCACTTTATTGGATTTTGAGAGTTCTTTATATTTTCTTTCTACAAATTCTTTATTATAATTATTGAAAATATTTTCTCACAGCTCATGTTCTATCTCATCATTTTCTTAACATCTTCCTTTAAAGAGCAGCAGTTTACAATTTTGATGAAATCCAATTCCTTAGATTTTCTATTAAGGGTCTCTTTTTGTTGTTATATGGAAGAACTATTTAATTCAGAGTAACAAAAATGTTTTCCTGTGCCTCTCCAGAGGTTTTATAGTTTTAGGGATTTTTTAAGGACTATGATACATTATGAATTGATTTTTATATAAGACAAAGTATTGCGGAGACTTCTACCTCCAGCTAGTATGCAGACTGGATAGCGGGGAGCCCAGCTGATCAGGATGATCACAGACATGCCTGCAGCTCGCCAACTTCGCCAACATTCTGGGCCTGTTGCTCTTCCTGCTTGTGTTCTATCACTATGTGGCTGTCAACAACCCCAAGAATTGGGAATGAAAGCAATGCTTTCTCGGCCCCAGTGTTCCAGGACATAGTCTGAAGCAGGATGGAGGGTATGAGGGGCCTTCACACTTCACTTCATCCCTCTACCCATCACAACATACAAAGCAACTACACCTGGATTTTGCCAAATAACTTTTATTTCCTCAAAGTCTTCCTTAACCCTGTGGAACAAGAAGCTGCCACTGAATAGGGCCTTGTATAGGGGTTTCTTTTCTACTCCCTCCCCCCAATATAAAAATATAGGGTATTTTTCAGTCCAAAAAAAAGACAAGGTATTAATATTTTCATTTTTATTTTTTCATATAGATACCAATTGTAAGTCTTCCATGTTTGCAATTCTTTGTCAAAATTATTTAGACATTTCTCATTCCTTTATCTTCCCACATAAATTTTAGAATCCACTTGCTGATTTCCATAAAGAATCATTCTGAGATTTTGATTGGAATTCTGATAAATCTACCAGTAAACTTGAAGAGAACTGGCATCTTAACAATATTGATTTTTCCAAACTATGAACACAGTATATCTCTCCATTTGTTAAGGAAATCTTTGATTTCTTTCATAAGTATATTGTAGGATTCAGCATTCTAATTTTTAATACTAATTTTTCATACTGTTTTTTGGTACTAATTTTTAATTTCAGTTTGTAATTATTTGTTGTAACTTGGTTTTTGCATATAAACCTTGTATCTTACAACATTGCTAATACTAATATTGGTTCTAATAGTTTTCTTGATGATTCTTTGGGATTTTTCTATATAGATGTGATATTCTGACTTATAATAAGAAATATGGGGGTACTTGGGTGGCTCAGTTGGTTAAGGGTCTGCCTTCAGCTCAGGTCATGATCCTGGGGTTCTGGGTTTGAGCCTCACATCTGCCAGCAGGGAAGCCTGCTTCTCCCTCTCCTCCGAGCTTGTGCTCTCTGTAGCTATCTCTGTCTCTTTCTCTCAAATAAATAAATAAGTAAAATCTTTTTTTTTTTTTAAGAAATATATATTTGGACTTCATCCTCAGCTGCAGACATAGGGCTTCTGAAACTTGTCATTTCCTAAGTGATGAAAGAGCTAGGAGTATCTTTTATTCTACTGAGGTGACTCGGAATGGGCTACTGTATGAGAACTTGTTATCAGAAAGACCAAGCCATGATCAGAAGCTTGGAATTTTCAGTGTCTATGCTACCTAAAGCAATCTACACATTTAATGCAATCCCTTTCAAAACACCATCCATTTTTTTTTCAAAGAAATAGAAAAAAATAATCCTAAAATTTATATGGAATCAGAAAAGGTCCTGAATAGCCAGAGGAATGTTGAACAAGAAAGCCAAAGTTGGTGGCATCACAATTCCAGACTTCAAGCTCTATTACAAAGCTGTCATCATCAAGACAGTATGGTTCTGGCACAAAAACAGACACATAGATCAATGTAACAGAATAGAGAGCCCAGAAATAGACCCTCAACTCTATGGCCAACTAATCTTCAACAAAGCAGGAAAGACTGTCCCATGGAAAAAAGACAGTCTCTTCAACAAATGGTGCTGGAAAAATTGGACAGCCATATGTAGAAGAATGAAACTAGACCACTTCCTTACACCACACACAAAAATAGACTCAAAATGAAAGACCTCAATGTGAGACAGGCATCCATCAAAATCCGTGAGGAGAACAGAGGTAGCAACATCTTTAACCTCAGCTGCAGCAACTTCTTTCTAGAAACATTGCCAAAGGCAAGGGAAGCAAGGGCAAAAATGAACTATTGGGACTTCTTCAAGATCAAAAGCTTTTGCACAGCAAAGGAAACAGTCAACAAAACCAAAAGACAACTGACAAAATAGGAGATGATATTTGCAAATGACATATCGGATAAAGGGCTAGTATCCAAAATCTATAAAGAGCTTATCAAACTCAACATCCAAAGAACAAATAATCCAATCAAGAAAAGGGCAGAAGGGGCTCCTGGGTGGCTCAATGGGTTAAGCCTCTGCCTTCGGCTGAGGTCTTGGTCCCAGGGTCCTAGGATCGAGCCCCATGTTGGGCTCTCTGCTCAGTGGGGAGTCTGCTTCTCTCTCTCTGCCTGCCTCTCTGCCTACTTGTGATCTCTCTCTCTGTCAAATAAATAAGTAAAATCTTTAAAAAGAAAGAAAAAAAGAAAGGAAGAAAAGGGCAGAAGACATGAACAGACATTTCTGCAAAGAAGACATCCAGGTGGCCAACAGATACATGAAAAAGTGCTCCACATCACTTGGCATCAGGGAAATACAAATTAAAACCACAGTGAGATACCACCTCACACCAGTCAGAATGGCTAAAATGAACAAGTCAGGAAATGACAGATGTTGGTGAAAATGCAGAGAAAGGGGAACCCTCTTACACTGTTGATGGGAATGCAAGCTGGTGCAGCCACTCTGGAAAACAGCATGGAGGCTCCTCAAAAAGTTGAAAGTAGAGCTACCCTATGACCCAGCAACTGCAGTACTATGTGTTTACCCTAAAAATACAAATGTAGTGATCTGAAGGGGCACACGCACCCGAATGTTTATAGCAGTAATGTCCACAATAGCCAAACTATGGAAAGAACCTAGATGTCCATCAACAGATGAATGGATAAAGAGTAAGTGGTATACACACACACACACACACACACACACACACAATGGAATACTATGCAGCTATGAAAAGAAATGAAATCTTGCCATTTGCAACGACATTGATGGAACTAGAGGGTATTATGCTGAGTGAAATAATTAAATGAGAGAAAAACAATTATAATATGATCTCTCTGATATGAGGAATGTGATATATGCACTCAAAGGAATATTACTCAGTCATACAAAAGAATGAAGTCATGCCATTTGCAATGATGTGGATGGGGCTGGAGTGTAATATGCTAAGTGAAATAAATCAGTCAGAGAAAGACAAATACCATATGATTTCACTCATATGTGGAATTTAAGAAACAAAACAGATGAACATAAGGGAAGGGAGAAAAAAAAAAGAGAAAGGGAGGCAAACCATAAGAAAATCCTCACTATAGAGAAAAAACTGAGGGTTGCTGAAGGAGGGTTAGATGGGGGATGGGTTAAGTGGGTGATGGGTATTGAGGAGGGCACTTGTGATAAGTACTGGGTGTTATATGTAAGTGATTAATCACTGGATTCTACTCTTAAAACTGATATTACACTGTATGTTAGCATACAACGTAATATAGTTAACTTAGTTAACGTACAGTGTATCTAAAAACTTAGTTGATAGATGATAGATGACAGAAGACAAAATGAATGGAAGTGATAGTAGAATCCAATGAAATAATGGAGACTTCTAGTTAAATAATGTAAATTTCAGGGGCGCCTGGGTGGCTCAGTGGGTTAAAGCCTCTGCCTTCGGCTCGGGTCATGATCCCAGGGTGCTGGGATCGAGCCCCGCATCGGGCTTTCTGCTCGGCAGGGAGCCTGCCTCTCCCTCTCTCTGTGCCTGCCTCTCTGCCTACTTGTGATTTCTGTCTGTCAAATAAATAAATAAAATCTTTAAAAAAAAATAATAATGTAAATTTCAGATATAAATACTGATGCAGAAGAAAGTCTTTCCAGTGATCATCTCATCTGACATTTAATATCTTATCACACACTGTATATGCCAGATGATCCTAGGTTTAGCAAGTACTATGAATCAATTTGTGTTTAAAAGAGCCAGAGCTTAAATAACAGGAAAGGAACTAATAAATTGGTGTTTGGGTTTTTTTATGTTTGTTTGCTTCATTTTGCATGAAAGCTAATTTTACCTGCTTAGAAAAAATAAATATCTACTGCTAGGTACAAATCACTGACATTTTAAAAATCCATGTTATTTGTTGCCTTTTGATTATATTCAGTGACATTCTGTTTTGTATTGTGATGTTTAAAGCAACACAAAATTCAAACTGCAAAAAAAAAAAAAAATTCAAACTGCCATTCTGGAAATAATATTTTCAAATTTTTTAACACCTTAATGACCTTGCACTGAACCATAAAATACTTATGCTTTCATTTTTCAAAATATTTAGACTATGGGAAGCTCACAATAAAATGTAAAAAACAAATTGTGATTGCTACAGCATAATTTTTGTGTGTGTCTATATACGCATAATGAAAGGAAGGAAACTGCCATACCAAAGTGAGTTCTTATAGATAATCATAAAATGGAAGGGAGGGAAGTAATTAATAACTTGCTCCTCATGTGTTATTTATACAAACTTCTTGACAGGATGAAGCAACAACTACTAAGCCTCAGTTTGTACTAAATGTTTTTATATGGTAATGGGTGAAATAACTGCGAATTTAACAAATTTTTAGATCTGCTACTTTTTATGTCTCCAATGTTTGCCAATTGCTCTATCAGTCATCATTTTCTCTTTTATCACCTGAATGATTAAAGATGAGCATTACAGTTAATCACATTTACCTCATATACTATTCAGACTGTCATAACAAACATCAAAAATGGCCTCATGTAGTGTCATAAATAGAACCAAATGAGGATTCAGGTTTACTCTATCATATAAATACCAAAGCAATGCAGTTTTGTATGTGCATGGATTAGGTAGTCCTCTATATAGGTTTATCTGAGAGGCATTCAAGACAAATTTCAAGGATTTTGTCCACTCTTTGACAGAGTTTCTGAAACTGCACATTTAGGATTTATTCCTTTGGTTTAGACATTGAACTTTCTAAAAATCTCATTTTTAAAAAAGCAAGTAGTCCTGAAAATTAGAGTAATAGTTTCTAGTCTTGCCACTTAGTCTTTGTTACTAACAGATCAATTATTTTTTTTAAAATCATTGATAAAATTTCATTATTTACTGCACATTTTCAATTTGAATGTTGTGGCTCTCATATTTGACATTCATCACTCTACTAATTCCTTGGTACCATCGCCAAAATGACAGAAACATCTATCCCTGTGATAACAGGTGCTATAATTCTGGAAGTAAGATTTATATGTACTCTATGAAATGTTAAAAATAACCTATTGCCTTCTCATCCCCAATGATGTTCATTCTATTTAAGGTATTTAGTTTTGTTCATATTCATTTATATATTCAAATTACAAAGAGTATAAATGTTCAATGGAGGCATTTGAGCACTTAGTGGAAATTATGGGCCGAAGTTCATAAAAATCTAAAAACAAAACCAAATTTGGGCCCTGAGTATCTATATTATCTTGATTATTCATTTAAACCCAGATTATCATTCACCTTCTGTGCCTTGTATATGTTTAGAGGAGTGTGGCTGTTATTAGATGTTGCTACTAGAAGTTGTTACATTATAAAAACTGTCTAGGAATGCCTGCCTCACCATTGATATTCTGGAATAACTCATATCAAAGAAAAATTTTTTATAAATTTTGAAATAAATTCATTTTAAAACTATCTAAGACTAGACATTTTAGAGGTGATTCTTTGACTTTTTTAGTGTATTCTGTGATTTATTTTAATCAGATCAGCTAATATACTAATTCTTCTTCTGTTACTTAGGAGACTTTTAAAAATATGAGTTAGTATATTTTAGCCAAATTTGCATATATAATTATTTTATACATTTTAATATTTTCCATAACTATTGTTACATG